>JAODAL010004039.1:0-163214 GCA_025379985.1 Phyllomedusa bahiana | reverse complement strand
TCCTTTGGTTTTTAAAACTCACTTTTGGCCCTAGGCGCCCTGCCCACGCTCCCTGTTGCCCTCCACACCTCTATCGGCTTAAAGTTAAATTGCCCCTGTAAGGCTTTTTCACAGGGCTTAAATTGGGAGATCCCCCCCGTATTTCGGCCTACTGCGTCAATAGGGGGAATACCCCCAAAAATTTCGGTAACCCCCACAGTTCTTAAGGAACTATGGATTTACGCCTTCTCCCCGCTCATCAATCGATTGTATTGTACACACGGGGAGATAATGACTTGTCAATTACTACGGTAAATACCCCTTGAATGCGGTCTATGGGTAGGGGCTTCTGGCACCCCCGACCCGGGCAAATTTACCCCCAAATTATACCGGTGAACTACCCCTAGAATTCCTACGATGGTTGAGTGCGTTATGAGTCTACAGCACACGAGCTCAAAGGCTTTGGATCATCATTTTCCATCTGTCATACACATTTGACTGTTCTTCATTTTTTTGAACAGGGGAAATGCTAATATTTGATGTTTTGCAGACTTTTAGAACATGTGTATTCTGCTTTAAATCCGGGGGCTGGGTCTTTCCTGTCCGGACGCTATGCTGGGTAATTGGTAATTCTGTGGGAGAACGCTGCGGCACACAGAGCTGAATAGAGGCTCCGCATGGACTGAATACGATTTCCTACTGCTGACCTCTGTCGTGGTCCATGTGGAAGAGGCCTTAGGATAATTAATAACCTCCCGGCTTTGTACGCCCCCGTTTAGCTGCTTTTCCCTACACAATCTGAGATCAAAACCCCCCTCAGCTTTTGATCGGTTACGATCCTCCGATAGAATAGTAATTGATTGTTTCCAAGCGCTCCAGTGAACAAGAAAAACGTTTTATTGTGTAGCAGAGACATGACTGCAGTGATGGGAGAAGTAGCACCTCAGGAGAAGGGTAGATGTGGAGCTCATTGTCAACACTGCGACTATTATCCGTGCCAAACACACTGGGATAGCGATTCCCAGGAAAGCTCGGATTCATCAGCTGCTAGCAATTATTTGGTGTGGAATTACTTCAAATTTCAAAGATGCTTTGGAATCATATGACAGGAAATTTATACCGAGGACAAACACTAAATTAAAGCATGTGATATGTTCTGTTAATGAAGTCTAAAGGGGTTTCCCAAGACTTTTATAAAAATCCCTACCCCTGGGCTCAGGTAGAAAATTAACCCATGCTTACCTCTCCCAGCACCACCGTTCCAGAGCTCCAGTGTTGTCCCTCACTGATGTCACGTTCATGGATCACATGATGCTGCAACCAATCATCGGCACGTACAACATGTGACCACAGAGGTCGGTGATTGGCTGCAGCACCATGTGATCCATGTACGTGATGTCATCAGTGAGGGACTGGAGCTCTGAACAATGGGGATGGGGGGAGGAAGTAAGAATAGGTTCTATTTTATCACAGTGGGAGGCTTTGAATGTTTTGGAAAACCTCTTTAACAATAAATTTTTTTTTATTTTATTTTTTTAGCTTTATTATATAGCACTATAAATCCAAAAATATGGTCTGGAACCCCCAGAGTAAGGTATTAGAGAGAAAGTGTTGTTCCCTGTGGGGAATACAAAGAATTGGGGGGATAAACAATAAGCAGGGCTGTGGAGTTTGCAAGCCAAAGCCCCGACTCCTGATTCCCTCATACATGGCGCATGTTTAAGTGATAACTTTACTGTAGTAAAATGGTAACATCCGGCTGTTTATCACCTTATGATACAATAATCAAGCTATTTAGGTAGAACAGACACTGACAAGCAAAAAGGGTAACAATGTTTTGATCCTTTGAATGTGGAGAAGGAGACCTGGGAATCTGATTTTGGTCAAGATGTGCTTGAATCTGATTCAGAGCCCAGAAGGATTCAGGCAGTGCTGAAAACCAAAGGGGGATTTCCCAAATACTAACAAAATAATAGAAATTAACATTTTGATTTTTAGGAGCAAAACAGTAACAATGCAGTTACAGGAAAGAATCTGCAGAACTAAGCAGATGCTAAATACTTTCAAGTCACATTTATGTATAAGATAGGTAAAATGACTATATAACATTGCTCTTTGCGCTGCATCAAACTAACTGGACCAACTTATTATATATTTTGGGAGTTGGAGTTGGTCCATTTTATGACGACTCCGACTCCTGCAAAATAGGCACCGACTCCGACGCCACAGCCCTGACAATAAGCATGCGTTTCTTCTCTATTCTTCTGGGGCTGCTTCTCTAGATTTAGAGCAGCAACATCACTTGTATTTCTGCTCCATTTTTATAGATGGTGATGATGACTACTCCAAGGGATTACAAACCATAGGGAACAGAGTATCAAGGCAGCAGATTTACATAGGAAGGCTCCATTTATGTATCGGCCTTTATTCCTCCCCCCCCCCTTCCCGATTTGCAGTCCACAAAGTAGTCATTATGGCAGGTTATATAAATGGAGCAGAAATACAACTGTTGTCACATATAGCACAGGGTGGCCTTTGCCTCAAATGTCCTTTCTTCTGGAGGATGATCCTCAATATATTGAGGGACTGTTGCAATCTGAAGGATTTCTGGGCTCGGATCCCACAACTAGACCTGGTAACGCTTCTAATTATATGTATATTATAACTGTGAATATAAAGCCAGATATTTAATATTTTCCTTTTATTGCAATGCATTAATTACACAAGTGATTCATTGGAAACATATTGGATTGGAATAAGAAAGCTAGTGTAAGAAAATAAAAAGCTTGTATGAGAAATGGATGTATTGTAGCTGGAAGTTATTGAGTTATATCGATTTCTTTCCTACTAAAAAGAGGCATTGTGCAAAAATAATAAAAATAGCAGGGCTGTAAGCAAGTGAAAATAGCAAACCATAATACAGGACTGGGCAAAATCCAAAGGAGGGGTGCTTCCAACCAGTGTCGCATACATAGAGCTGGAGAATGTTAGTCTATGTCTGTATAGCACTGGTTTTTGTCTGTTTTTTACGACCGTACCCGGCGCTGTGTAGACCTCAACAGAAAAGATCTTGTATTTGGAAACTCCAGTTTCCAAAACCTAAAACCGTCCGGTGGAATAGAGAACATGTGTATATACAGCCGGGCAACCGTCAGATTCCTGCAGTCCCAATGTACTGGGCCGCAAGGGATCCGAAATCCGACCGCGTTTTTTTTTTGCGCAAAAAACAGGCGCTGCGGTCCAGCGATGTGAAAATGCTGTTGGATTTTGGACGTCATTTTCACATTGCAGTGTAGACTTAGCCTTAAAGGGGTTTTCTCATCACAAGCTTTCACAGTGAGCTTTTTCTCTATCTCTTACAACTTCAAATCCAGGGGCGGGTCTCTTCTCTCAGTATGTGTGCTCCTCCCTCCAGGAGGCGTGTCTCCCCTCACTGAAGACCGGTGACTACATCATTCTGTGTGAGCAGTGGAAGGTAGAGGATGTAACAACTCTGCAGTCCTCCTGCTGTGGTCAGTTCTCATGGGTTCAGAACTGTCACCTCCCTCCCAGGCTCCTTGTATCCAGAACACCTATATTGCTGTAAACGGTTACACATACAGCCTGAAATGATTAAACAAATGTGAGAAATGCACTCCCCCCTCTGTTAGCAGGTAGAGAGGGAGCAGACTGTGTAAGGCTGTTACATATTTGGCTTCTTATATTTTTCATGCTATGTTGAAATTTTTTTAAATTTTTTTTTTTTTTTTGCCAAAAGTGTGGCTGCATTTTTCATTCCAAAAAATTTTTTATTGTTGGAGATAACAGTAAAATGGTAGACACAGCGTATAGAACTATACAAATGCATAGTAAGCAGATAGTACAAACTAACAGAGAATAATCGCACAATAATGATGTAAAGAAAGGCTTAGATACCTACCTGGAACTAAAGCATATTAATGCGTATGTAGCCATGTAAAATTCTGGATCCTGGCTGGTGGAGGCTCTGGGGTCAGAGATACGGTCTCCATTGGAGCAGATTGGTTCTTGCCGTGTGGGTTTCAAGGTAATTAACCAGTGGTGAGGCTGGGCATAATGTCCTTGTCTCTCTCCCATCAACCACATTTTCCCCACCCTTGGTTGAACTTGATGGACACGTGTCTTCTTTCAACCATACTAACTATGTAATGTGTCCAGGCCCCGAGGACCTGCGAGAGGATAGCCATCCTAGAGGCGCCATCACTGGACAACACGTAATAGGGGTGAGGATCTTTCGACAGTGTCCATCAATACAGTATATCTCAACCTTTAGGGTAACAGCAGGTAATAACTAAACAAGTAAATACAATAAGGTGTGCTCACTGAGGGTCACTCGGAATCAGAGGAAGTTTTAAGCAGGAGCAATCCTTACTGCTTATCAAGCCCGGGTTTGTGCACATGAACGATAATACAGTAATGCAATCCAACAACAAATAGTACAAACAGAACAAAGGGGAAGGGAGGAAAGGGGAGGAGAGAGAGCCAACCGGTGTCAGAAGCCCGCCGCAACGCACCACCTCTTCAGAGCGGTCACAGTATTGAGCGATATTGGTCCGACTGACAAAAAGCCAATCGTCCCAGACTCTATGGTAGTTCAAAGAGTCGTTGCGAGAATCGCATCGAATCTCCTCTAATCTACAAATCCGATGGATCTCTCCGAACCACTCTGAGAGGGAGGGACTGGCAGAGGATCTCCAGAGCCTTGGAATGGTTGCCTTGGCCGCGTTCAATAGTGTGTGTATTACGCGGTTTCTGAGGGAGCGATGAGACCCTCGAACATCAAGGAAGAGCAGAGTGACCGGGTCATTTTCCAGCCGCTCTCCTGTGATCAGATGGATAGTGTGGACCACCTTTTGCCAGAAAGGTTGCAATGCTTCACACTCCCACCAGATGTGCAGCATCGTTTCCTCGACCTTTTGGCATCACTAGCAAGTACTAGATGTTGTGGGGAACAGAGCATGCAACAATGACGGAACCCTGTACTACTAGACAAAATCTTAAAATTGAGTTCTTGTGTTTTAATCGAGACAGAGGTCCCCTTGAGGCGTACAAACACTTCTCCCCACTCTTCATTCGAAAAGTGTCTCACGAGGTCCTTCTCCCATGCTATCTGATAAGCGAAGCGCGGGGAACCCTCCTTCTGAATTAGCAAACCATAGATTCTGGAGAGCACATGGGGGGAGTGTTGCGCCTGTAGGCACCAATTCTCGAACACTGTAAGTGTTCGTCGAAGTGCAAGAGGGGCTTCATAAGCCGAACAAAAACTGCACAGCTGGTAGTAGCACAATCTGGGGAATACCCCCTGTGTCAGAGAGGCAGCCAGGTTCTGGTAGGGTCTGATCGTCTCTCCCTCATAAACATCCATCATTAGTGTGAATCCCCTAACCCCTTCCAGTCCCAATTTCACCTGTCTTAGTCATTCTGGTACCCCTGGGTTACCCGAAATAGGGGTAATCGGGACCCCAGGACTGAAAATATGCATAGCCGTGGGAAAGGATCTGCAAGTGTGTATGGTGGCTTGTAGAATATATGGGGTCCGAGTGAGGAGCTTCCTGGGCAAGAGACTAGGGTGAAGCCAAGGTATTGCAGCTATTGGGAAACCTAAGTGTGCAGCTTCTATTTGGACCCATAGTTTAGACTCAGAACAGTGAAATCCATCTAGTATCCGCACTGCCACTGCAGCTAGATAGTACCTCTGGAAGTCAGGGAGCGAGAGTCCCCCCTTCGTCCAGGGCGCTATTAAGCTGGCCCTGGAGACCCTCGGATGCCTCTGCGCCCAGATAAAGTGCGTGATTAGGCCATTGATTGATTTGAAAAAAGGCTTTGGGAGCACATTGGGAACTGTTTGGAATAGGTAGAGGAGACGTGGTAAAGTATTCGTGTGGCTGCATTTTTAGATTAATTTTTATATAATCCATCACATGATTTGCAATGTGAAAAAATGCCTAAAAATACAGCAAAAAACACAACACGCATACATTTTCTTGGGCTTGGAAATAAAAACCAGTGCAAATCTATGCAGAGAAAAATACCATAAACTGACTAAAAAAGCCACACTACACCTAGAGTGTGTGGTGGAAAAACTGTAGCTGAAAAAGAACTTGCCCAAAGTGAGAAAAAATGGAGCGAAAAAAAGACACACAGGTGTGACACCAGCCTAATACAGGTTAAGTTAGGGACAGTGCAACTACAATACAAATCTACAGCTCCCCCTCATCTTTGTCACAATAAAACTGTGTTATTATTATTTATTTTAGAACGCCCTTGGTTCCAGGGCGCTGTACATTCGGGTTTCATACATAACATTGGTCAAACAAGTACAAAGGTGACAAATTAATAACTAACAACTGATACAGAAGAAAAGAGGTCCCTGCCCGTGAGGGCTTACAATCTACAAGGAAGGTGGGAAGAGACAGAAGGTGAGGGGCAGGGTTGTGGGGTGTAGTGACAGCAGGGTTATTGTTGGTTATAGGCTCCTGAAGAGATGGGTTTTCAGGTTGCTTTTGAGGCTGGTAAGAGAGGGGGAAAATCTGATGTGTTGAGGCAGTGAGTTCCAGAGTATGGGGGAAGCACGGGAGAAGTTTTGGAGATGGTTGCGTGAGGAGCTGATAAGAGGAGAGCAGAGAAGAAGGTCCTGTGAGGAGCGGAGATTGCGTGAGGGGAGATAACTGGAGATTAAGGCAGAGATGTATGGAGGGGAGAGGTTATGGAGAGCCTTGTAGGTCATGGTTACTAACTTGAACTGGATTCGCTGGGCAATGGGGAGCCAGTGAAGGGATTGGCAGAGGGGAGAGGCAGAGGAGTAGCGGGGAGAGAGGTGAATCAGAAGGGCGGCAGAGTTAGGATAGTTTGGAGGGGAGCGAGGGTGCTAGCTGGGAGGCCACAGAGAAGGATGTTGAAGTAGTCTAGTCGTGAGATGACGAGGGCGTGCACAAGCATTTTTGTGCTTTCGAAGTTGAGGAATGAGCGGATACGGGAGATATTTTTCAGGTGGAGGCGGCAGCAGAGGTGAGGGTTTGGATGTGCGGTTTGAAGGACAAAGCGGAGTCAAGGGTTATCTCAAGGCAGCGGACTTGTGGAGCTGGTGAGAGGGTGTAGC
Source organism: Phyllomedusa bahiana (assembly GCA_025379985.1). Taxonomy (NCBI): domain Eukaryota; kingdom Metazoa; phylum Chordata; class Amphibia; order Anura; family Hylidae; genus Phyllomedusa; species Phyllomedusa bahiana. The sequence goes on along the minus strand of JAODAL010004039.1, from coordinate 156,118 downwards.
CATTGACTGTGATAGAGAGATCAGGTGGAGGGATAGAGTGGGATGGTGGGAAGATGATGAATTCAGTTTTCTCCACGTTTAGCTTCAGGAGACGTGAGAAGAAGGAGGAAATGGATGAAAGACAGTCAGGGATCCGGGAGAGCAGAGAGGTAATGTCTGGGCCGGAGATGTAGAGTTGGGTATCATCAGCATACAGGTGGTAATGAAAGCCATGCGATTCTATTAGTTGACCCAATATGAAGTAATGGGGACGTTATGGAAAAAAAAAAATAGGCTGGCAAGAAAAGTAGGTATAGAAGGAAATGTATCTCCTAAAAGGCAAATATGCCAGTAAAAATATCCTTGGAGAGGATGTGCCACTTAATTGTGCAGGAAATCAAGACGTTTAAGGTCTCCTTCATTCATGTTTTCCAGTAACAGTGTGTAACATGTAATTTGTTTCCGTTTTTGATAGTATTTTAGGGTTTCTGTGTTAATTGTACAACATGAACTGTTTATCTGGTACCTACTGTATATTCTAAAGTTTCATTTCTACTACTGAGCTGCGTAGAGAAAGATGTCTATGGCAGAGGCACACAGTGCTTTTTTTTGTTGGGTCTGAGGGACACACTGTCAGAGGTTATATCTATTTTTGCAGCCATTGTTTATTAGGTTTGGGTCACATCTGCTTCGGAAATTCTGTTTGGAACCTTCAGTGCAGAGGTGGAAACAGAAGCCACGGGGGCAGTTTCACAACGGGCACCTACAGCGCGTGATGGGTTCGTCAGGTTTCCACCATGGTGTCCGTAATTGACTTGGATAAAATAGTGCGGCTTGCTGTGCTATTTTTTCCGTCACAAGACAGAACCTTCAATTACATATGTGAACCTTCAGTTTATGTACAATAAGAGAATCAGGTATTTTGATCAAAACTATTTGCAGTGTGTCTCCATTGTTACAAATTACAGACAAATGATGCATAGTTTGTGCTAATAGTCTTTTACTCCCAGCCTTAAATCCTGCTAATGCACTTAAAGGGGTTTTGCCACGATGTAATGTTGACGTGAAATCCTCCAAAATGGGTATTTAATCACTTTTCTAAATATATGTGATTACAAAAATTGCAGTCTGAGAGGGCTACAGGCTGCCTTACATGCCCTTAGTTACTTAAAAGCTTCTATTCTATACGACCTGACGAGCTGCTGGCCGGGCTTGAGCAGAGAACACTTCTTATCTGATGAAAGGGAGCTGAATAAGCTTTCAAGGCACCGGGTAGAAATATGTTGTCTTTTGTATACAGAATCCACTAGTTGTAGTTTGATTATTTGAGTGAACATTTCACATGATCCCTTATGCACGCTGTGTCTCTCACACTCTCAGCTCAGCCTTGCTTGTTTACAATTGCTTCTTAGCAGATAAGGCACATCCTGGCAAAACCCCTTTAACCAAGCCTTGAACCATTTCAGAATATTTATTTTTTCTGCCAGACAACCCCCTTAACTACAAAAACACTTGTGTTCTAAAAAAAAATAAATTATAAAAAAAAAAAAGCAGGCATTTTTGGAAAACAAAGCAACACGTGAAACCAGCCTTTTATTTGTGTTACTGCATGCTGTATTAACAGCATATTAATACTATAAAGAACAAGCATTTTTCCCTTTCTCTAAAAGTGTCATTTTATTTCCTCTTTAGAGAGAATGCAGAAGGAGCAAGAATTATAGTGAATGTTGATGAGAAGATCGTCCGGATCAGAAACCTAAAGGTACCGTTCATCTAGTGTAAATGTTTGCGGGACTACTGCTTTTCGAAACCGTTTGTTGCATGTTCCATTAGCATACGGGGTCCCCTGATCTTGTTGTTTTTCCAAAACTAAGCTGTCCCCCAAAAATAAGCCCTAGATTACTTTTTAGGGATTTTTGGAGTAGGCTTTATATAAGCCTTACGCCAAAAAAAGCCCTAGTTAGTCAGCGCCTCCAGCGCTAGCTTATATCACGTGACACTAGGTTATGTCACTAATATCACGGAGACCTAATCTAACGCTGGAGGCACTGGAATAGTCATAATGTAGCTCCAAAATCGTCCTGCTGCTTCCTCCCACCATGACAGGGTAAAATCTGCTCACGCGCTCCTGTATCCCGCCTCCTGGGTCCCGCTTCCCGGCCGCTGCTTTGCTATGGTGTTGGTGCTGTAGAAATTAATTCAATAAAAATAAATACTTGGAGAGTTCTGTGCTCATTAAGAGGTGGGGTGTTGCTCTTAATCTGATCTATGTATTATTATATAAGCTACTGTATGGATCCATTTACAGCAGGGATGCACAACATTTTCTGTTCCAATGGACCCTTGTATCTCTTCCATGGGCCACAGTAAATCTTAGAGGGTGTTCCCCATTTGAGACTTTTATGGCACTTCAATTGTAAATACCCAAAATTGGCTGAGAGGCCTTGGTTACCATTTAGGGATCTGCCAGAGATGGGAATGGGGGGTCTCCCAGTCAGCAGTTCAGAAAGAGGATATGAGAAAAATTGGCGAAAAATTTATTTAGAAAATGGAGACCATTCATAGAGGAATTTTATCCACAAGCCGAAATAAATAGGCTGACAAATGTTTTTCAATATACCAGCTGGTTTTTGAGAGAAGCGCTTGCGGAGACATTGGGAAGACTGCAATCCTCCAACAGTAATACACAGGAGCAGATGGGGTAGCACAAATAAAAAGTAGTAAATGAGATATCAGAGAAGGTGAGCAGTGCCTTTTGAACTAGTAGCATTGCATGAAAGCCAAGAAACATATAGAATCCTGGCTGGTTATGTTAAGGTTAAGGTTGATGTTAATTTTTGTTCATGCATAATCTGGATTGCGAATTGTAGTTGGTGTTTCCCTATATGTTAAATTGGCAAGTAACGGATAGCGAGGAGCCCCTTTTGGCTATTTGGAAACACAGTACGGATAATTAAAGGAAAGTCAGACTTAATCTGTTCGTTATACAATTTACGGTTCTTTAAATTTTTCCACAGTAATTGTGATTATAAGCATTATAATATATTGGAAAAATGTTGGTACTTACTATATGTTAATTAACGTTTATATTGACTACTATGCTGTATTATATGGTATGGTATTCTTGTTTTCTCTATGTGTTGTACCAAATAAAATATATTTAAAAGAAAGAGGATATGAGGCACCTATTTTCATTGTATTGTTTTGGGGGTTACAGGAGTGGCTCTTTCCCAACTATATATGGCAAGAACAACACACAGATTTAACCTCCTCTCCCACTCGTCTCCTCCTCTTTGGAGTCTTCTAGTACATCTTGTAGACCTGACATGATTGTTACAGAAATAAATACTCCTTTCAGGAAGAAATCCAGAGATATTACAGAAACAATTTCTACTGGATTGTTTATTTAGGTTGCTTAAATTAGAATATACAGCCATAGTGCCCACCATAACGGTGCCAGCCATAGAGTGCCCACTATAACGGTGCCAGCCATATTGCAACCACCATAATGGTGCCAGCCATAGAGTGCCCACCATAAGGCTATGTTCACACGGCTTAACTGTGGGACGTAATTACGCCCCGCAATTAAGCCGTGGGAGCGGGGGAGGGAGCTGGGGGCGGCACCTTGCCGGCCCATAGACTTGCATTACCAGCGGCGCGTATAAGCCGCTGGTAATTCACATGTCAATTATCTCCCCCCGCGGCGGATTCGCCGAGCAGGGAGGAGAGACGTAATCCATAGTTCTCTATGAGAACTGTTGATTACCGTAATGACTGGGACGTTTTCAGCCCGTAATTTGCGCACTCCCGAAATACGGCCCATTTTAAGCCGTGTGAACATAGCCTAACAGTGAAAGCCATATAGTAACCACCATAACGGTGCCAGCCATAGAGTGCCCACCATAACAGTGAAAGCCATATTGCAACCACCATGATGGTGCCAGCCTTAGAGTGCCCACTATAACGGTGCCAGCTATATTGTGTCCACCATAACCATGCTAGCCGTACAGTGACCGACATAAGTGTCATCAGGTGAATGTAGCTGTCAAAAGCTGAATATTCCTGTATGCAGGTTTGTGTCCTGATTGCTGGGGTCTGCACAGAGGGGCACTGGGGGCCACATGTTGTGCACCCCTTGTTAAATTACCCATTGGTTGCATTTCCCAGGAATTCGTTCCTGCTCCACTTTTGCCTAGCAGCTAGGTTATCAATCTACGCGCTGCAATCTGAAAGCTGATCGTTTCCCACAGGCTATGCAGTTGTAAACACATGTGGGTCTGCACTTTCCACAGTCCATCCTTTTCTGTATCCCATGGGATTGCTTGCTGGGCACTGATTAAATCTGCACAGCTCTTCTACAGGCACTGATTAAATCTGCACAGCTCTTCTACAGGCACTGAGCTGGTTCAATTTGGCTAGATCCACACAGCATAGGACAAAAAACTCCTAGAAAACCGTTCATAAAACTTGAGTGTTTTTTTTGTCAAGTTCTTGTCAACACCCGCCGATAAAACAGGCATTTTTTTTTTGGGTGGTTTTAGTTTTTTGTCACAGATTTTGTCAAGCTTTTTGGATGTTTTTTTTTTTTTTAATGGTTTTCAGACAGTTTTGTAATGTATGCACAATCCTGCTGGTTTTTCAGAAGGAACGTGACAAAACCCGCCCAGCGGTTTACATAGACTTCTGTAGTAAATTTCCACTGGACACCATCGGTTTTCACAACATGTTCCTAAAACCGCCGGCAACCAAGATCTAGCAGGAATAATCAAACTGTGTAGTCTGCAAGTCGTTTTTTGTATTAAAGTCTGTGCTTATTTTTTCGTCGGATTTTCAGCGGACACAAAATACTAAAACCGACGGAAATCCAACAGGGAACTAGCCTTACACAGCACTTGATAGGGTACCGTGAACCTCCTCCACAAAGACCACCTGTTTGACAAGACCAACTTAACCTAGACTAGCTTTCTGTGTGATGGATTTTTAATTCCTAGATATTTTTGTGTATATTTTTTGTTTCAGAGACCCACCCCTGTAGAAGACAAGGTTAACTGATAATTTAGCAGCAAATCATTAAAATATATATAACCACATACAATTGCAGAGACAAATGAACATTTTATAACCATTAGGCCTCCTACGCATGAGTATATTTCTGCTCTGTACAACTTCTGCACAGTTTTATAGTGTGTCACATGGCACCTTCTAAAAGACTATGGGCCGTTTCTGAGCCTCTGTATAAATCTGCCCAGAAGTACTTTGCTGCACATAAAACGGGTTGCTCACACCCCATTTACATGCATGTAATGTGTATTGACCTCGGATGAAGATTTTGAGACACAAAATCCATGTCAAATCCTGCTTGTATGAATATGTTCTTAAAGGGGTTGTCTCCTCTCAAAGTTTCATAGGATGCATGAATAAAATAATGCTGCTTTGCTCTGTCACTTCTTGGTCAAGCTGTCTGTAATTAGCATATGAGCTCTGTGTATTCAGACTTTTTATCAGTCTAGATTGGCTAAATTACCTTCTTTGAGGTCCAGAGAAGCTGCTGAGCTAATGTAAACAGTAGAGCAATTACTGTCTTTTGTCTGAAAGATCAGATGGCACACAAGCTCTCACACTGCTGGCCACCACCTGTGTGATGTCACTCCCTGCTATCAGATAGAACAAACAGCGGGGGAGAAGGAGTACACAGGCCGGTCACTTGGGAAACTAGAAAGCCCTCAGAATATTCCTACAGGTGATAAAATCACTTGTAGCTCCTTAACAAAAAAACGATGAACAAAGCAATATATTTGGAAAACCTCTTTATTTAGTGTTCCCTACATTTTGAAAGCTTTTCTTTGTAGTGAGACAACCCCTTGAATGTTGACCAAAGCCTTACATGCTGCTATATAACCTAAATAATATGTAAATTGAAGCCATAGACTTAAAGGGGCATTCCCATCCCATTGCCTTAACCCAACTTTCCTGGTCTCTGCTGATTGCACGGAGCACTGAGGTGGCCACACGTGGGCGGCACTCTTGGGTTCACATCTATAGAATCCGACACACATGAACAGTGTAAAGGAAAAAAATTCCAAAATTTCAGGTTTTGTTTGGTCCTTTCATATCCCCTAAAACTTAATAAAAAGTGATCAAAAAGTTACGTGTTCAAAAATGGTACTAATGAAATCTACACTTCAGCCCGGAAAAAATGGCCCTCACTCAGGTCTATAGGTGGAAGAACAGAAAGTTAGGAGATATAGAAAGTTTATTAAGTACTTAAACATAATGAAAACCCTGCATATTTTGGTATTGCTGGAATCTTATCGACCTACAGAATACAGATAACACATTTAGGGTATGTTCACACGGCTTATTTTCTAGTGTATTTGCGCGCACATTTATCCGCGTATTGCGCGTTATACGTGCCGAAATGTGTGCCGCAATTATGGTAACTCATGGCTCTCATAGAGAACTATGAATTATGCGCCGTTTCCCCGGGCGTACAATACGGTCGTATTGTACGCGGGGGGAGAAAAGTGACATGTCAATTGTTAGTGGCGTTGCGCGTCGCTGACAATGCATGACAACGGGGCTGACCTGGGTCCGGCCCTCCAGCCCGTGACTTGGAAGCACACGCTTATCAGCGCGTGCTTGCAAAACACCCAGCGTATTACGGCGTGTACCATACGCGCCCCACTACGCCATGTGAACATATACTGAAGTGAACACCATAAAAACAAAACCCTTGCAAACATAGAGCAAGTAGGGTGCGTCCACACGGCCTATACAAGATACCAGTCGGATTCTATTTTAGAATCCGGACGGAATTCTGTCGTCTTTTGGATGGTTTTGGGGGACGGTTCTATTTGCGGATTTGCCCGTCCCCCATAACCATTGCAATGAATTGAAGTTTCTGCCCGGGCGGAAGATTGTGCATGTTCAGAGTTTTTTGGAGCGCCATCAGCTGAAAATCTGTTCAGTGTAAACTGCTAAATGGATTTTCTATTTAAGTCTATGGGGACGGTTTCTGGTCAGTTTTCAAACCGTTTCCAAATCTGCAAACCATCTGAAAACTGACCAATAAACCAAGCCGTGTGGACGGACCCATACTTTTTTTTTTTTCACTTTTTATCCCACTTAGAATTTTTTTTTTATCTTCTGTTTCCCACTACATTTTATGCTAGGTCAATGGCGCCATTTAAAAGTAAATCTTGTTCTGTAAAAAATAAATAAATAAATAAGCCCTCGTATGGCTATGTAGATGGGGGGAAAAAAGTTATGGCTTTTGGAAAATGGGAAGGAAAACAATCAAGAGCCATGACCGTACTCTGGGAAGGGGTTAATGACTGATCCCAAGCTGCTATACTACAAGTTTATTTTCCATAGATTGTTTAGTTAAATTAAGTTCCCCCTTTTAAGCACACTCATACCAGTCTAATGGGGCTGCAGTCAAAGGACCCATTAAGGCAGTCCATGACTTCACAAATCATCTTACTGTAAACCTGTAGACACTCCATGTACTGCCCTATGGTCCCCGTATACCTCTGCAGTGTGGCATATGGTGCAGTATGCTATGTTTTCTTTCTTCTCTTAAAGGAGTTTTCTCGCTACATTGATTCATCTTACCTCAGTCCTGATTTCTTGGTTTCATTTTGAATTCGGGGGCGTGTTTACTGGCTTCTACTAGGCTGCAGTAGAAGCCAGGTCTGTAGCTATAGCAACCAGTGCTGGCAGCCTATCAGGAGAGAGAGAGAACAGGTCTGTAGCTGTAGCGACCACAGAAGCTGATGCAGCCCATACAAGAAGGGATATCTAGGAATAGGTAGGACACTGTTAATGGACACATATTGCAAAGTGACTTGTTTTTGCAAGATCTTTAACATAAAAAACAGCAATCCTTGTAGAGAGACAACCCCTTTAAGGAGTCCTACGTTGAGCAGAAGCTGATCTTTTTCTACATACATACCTGACTTGTGTGAATGTGAAATTCTCCAGCAACCCTACAATATATTCAGACTGTAGAGAAGGGGTACATTTTGATAATATTATCGGGGCAATATGTAAAATGTCTATAAATTGTTGCTGTGTTTTTAGTATCCGCCACGGTCTGCACCTAATTGGAAGGCGTATCAGCCTGACTGTACTCGGGAGCTGTAGCAAGTCTGAAAAATACTGGAATGTGTAACATGTAACCTCCGTAAATTTGATCTTCCATTGTTAGAGTAGGGAAGGGGTCAGCGGCCTCTCGAGCTGGCATGCAGAATTTCTGGCTTCTGATTGAACCTTGCCATGAAATCCGATCAGATTTCTGTTCGTGCAATGCCTTCTCCTGCCTTCTTGAGTCTTACATTAGTTCAGTAGATCTACAGGACACTACAATCCTGACTGATGTGACAATTTGTGCTCTAAATCCGAACAATGCCGAATAATTGCAGTTTGACCTTCTCTAAATGTTAATGAAGGCGTATTTGGAAAGTGACTAAAGCTACTTTAAGCATATATATATAAGGGGATAGTCACACAGCATTATTCTTTCGTTCTGTGATACCCAGTGAAAAAGCTACCGTGACAATGCCATAGCGGCCCATAGGAATCATTAGAGAAAATGTAGCCTCTTTAGAACCATGTTCTCTATTTCCCAGCGCTATACATTTAGGGTGACATGTCCCAATACGAGTGTGCCATAATTTTGGTGTATTTTGCGGCAAAAAAACTTTTGACGCCATATTCTTGATATAAACGAACTGTAATATACCAAAACTAGGTGCATTATATGCCAGGCATGATACATAGTAATGCACCTAAAAGGGCGTATTAAATATAGTAGCAATGATACGCTGTGTGCCTCTGTAACACAATGCGCCTATTGAGGTGCATTACATACACTAGTAATGATACATTATGTGCCTCCATTACGCTGTGCGCCTCGATAGGCGCATTACATACACTGCCAATGATACGCTATGCACCTCAGTTGCGCAATGCACCTAAATTGCGCAAAACACCTTTTTAGGCGCATTAAGTTTACTCTGTAAGGTATACCTGACGGCAGATTTATGAAAGGATTGCACTTTACACTGATTCAATGTGCCTAAAAACTGCCGCAGCAATGCCAATTTTCGGACATGTCGCCCTTAAAGGGGTTGTCTCACTACAAGGATTGCTTTTTATGTTAAAGATCTTGCAAAAACAAGTCACTTTGCAATATATGTTCATTAACAGTACCCTTACTATTCTGAGATATCCCTTCTTGTATGGGCTGCTCAGGTCGCTATAGCTGCAGACCTGTTTGATCTATCCTGATATGCTGCCAGCACTGGTTGCTATAGCTACAGACCTGACTTCTACTGCAGCCTAGTGGAAGCCAGTAAACCACCCCTCAATTCAAAATGAAACTAAGAAAACAGGACTGAGGTAAGATGAATCAATGTAATGAGACAACCCCTTTAATATTCAGGATCCAAAGTGTGAGAGACCACGCTTGTGTATCTCGCACAGAAGGCATGTATGTTTGGCAAAAAAGGTGACGGTTGATTTCTATGGATCTACAATGGCTCAGACGGATACAGCAGATGGAGAGCGTAAAGCTGCGGTATATTTACTATTTTGCCATAGGCAAACTTAAACTCTATCAGTTCTCAATCTATAAAACACTAAAACGTAACTTTTATTATGTACTTAACCTCTATACACACTATTTAAAAACCTGATTTCTAACCTCTCAATTATTCCCTTCCTACTTCTAAAGGCATAACTCCCTTTATATTATCAGGTCTGATGGAACCCCACCTACTAACAAGAAAACCTTATATACAGTAATTTACTAACTCCAATAAGGGATCCCAAGCATCCTACTTGGGCAGTTATCCCTCATCTAATGGACATAAAAGGCTTCCGTGTAACACCCTCTGCAGCGGGTGACACTTTGTAGACAGAGGTGAGAAATCACAATTTAAAATGTCATGCCTGACCTCCCCAACATGTTTCACCAGCTAACCTGGCTTCATCAGGGGTAAGAGGACCAGTCACATGTGGTGTAGCTCACTTCCTTTTATATCCTCTTAGGTACACACCCTATTCAGGTGCTCACTAATTAGCCATCAGAGAATCCACAGAACCCATTCCCCCTTTTTGCTCTCCTACATGCATACTGATACCATGTGCTCCCATAAACAACATACCTCAGACACGTTCACCATCTCCATACTGGGCTTGCGCCCTATCTTACCATGCCGCCCGCGCCTGCGTGCTGTATTAATGGAGATATATTTTTGGGAGATTATCGTATAGCTGCGGAGCACATCCTAAAATGGGTTATATATACTACACACTGCTTGGAGTGATGTTAGTTTATTTTTTTATGTATTCTCCTTTATTGTCCTGTATGTGGTAGAATTAAACCTTATACCAGCCATAGATAGAAAGAGGGACTTGTAAAAGCATTCCTCTAAAGGGAATATACGTATTAAAAACTTCATTAAAACCGCACCAGAAACCCTGTGGATTATTGCTTCAATTTGCTGTGGTTTTTGTAATGTGGTAATGGGATATGTGGTTTTTACAGGTGAAACGTAGAATAAATGTATTTCACCTTTGAAAACCGCATACATGATTACTATATCGAAAAACCATGGTAAATGCACAAGTTTTTTGGGGGGTGTTTTTTTTAATGCGGTATTTACTGCAACATTAAATGCAGCCTAGAAAGTCTCTACAGAATTACCTGAATTAGATATGACCTCTTTAATTAGTAGAAAGTGATATAGTCATGTGAGCATGACCAGCTCAAAACTGAATACAGTGGTAAAGGCAGACCCTGACCTTTACATTGAATGAGCAAACTGGTTTATACGACCACAGTTTTTCTGATAGATGAGGGTCCCATCAGTGGATCCCACTGCTATGAAGTATTTGGCATATCTTGGAGATGAGCTATGAATGTCCTAGATGGGATTACCACAATTCCAGCAATTACTTCAGTCTAGACTTTTTTTTTTTTCCTTTGGATGTGCGTCTTTCTCTAAACCACACACAATGCCAATGAAGTCTGAACTCACTTTTGAGGTTTGATTATATATATTTAATGAACTTATTAAAAATTGCTTTCTAGTAATGTTTTTGTGTCCTGGAGTAAAGCACTAAAAAATTGTCACTTTATTTGAAAAAAAAACAAACAAAAAACCCTTTAATGTTAGGACCCATTTTTGTTAAAGGGAATGTGTCATCAAAAAATGACTTCTTGTTTAACTCACATTTTTATGTTAAACACATTTTTTAGGAATTTTTGGTTATTTTTTTTTTTTATTTTCTATATCACTTTCAGTATTTTTTTAATAATTCTAATAAGTCCTGTAGTTTTCACTTTAGCCACTAAGCCTAATAATAGTCTGACACTTCCTGCTCTGTTTAAAGAGCTTTTCAGCAGTCTGCTCATTATCAGCACAAAGAGGGTCAAACTGAAAGGAGACACCATTGTGTACAGATAACACAGAATCCACCAGTCACAAGAGGAGAGGTCACAGCTCCCCCTCTCCCTCCCTTCACAGTGAAAACTCCCTATACAAGTCTATGGGACATAATCTGTCTTAAGAATCCTATGGGCATGAAGCTGCTGTAAAGTATCTCTGACTGCTGTTAAAGCAGTGCAAGCAAGAATGTCTTCCCACAATCATATAGATGGCAGAATAGAGAAATCTACAATCAGGAAATAAAAACGACTGAGAGGAAAAACATATGGATCAGGGGCTTGATTTAATAAGTAAAAAAAAAAAAACTAGTGACAGATTCCCTTTAAGTCTCCATTTTTATGGGATCCGTGATGAATCCATGGGTTTTTTGTTTTTTTCGTTAATTATCTCCACGTTTCATTAAGGTTTTGTTTCTTTCTTTTTTTTTTTTAAATACAATACCACCATTAAAAGCACCTTGAGCATGGCGAAAAAGAGCCAGTGCTTGGGAAAAGGGCCTTGCCAAATAAGTTAACAGAAGGCAGTCATACTAAAAACATATCATTACCTGAAAGTAGAGTTTCCACAGCACTGAAACAATGACTACTAGTAGTCAAGTAAGGAAGTGCCTTAATAAAGTGTTTGTAAAAGAGCAAATGAAAAAGAAAAAAAGGACATAAACCTACCTAAATAAACCGTGTAAACGCATGTGAAGGAAGGTGAGAAAGGAAAGACGTGTTTTTAGAGAGACTGAGTGCATGCCAAATTGTGCATCCAACTAAGTACTTAGTTGTGTAAGCAAAATAATAATGTAATAATTAAAATTTAAAAATCCAGGTTTTTTTAAAGATTTTATTTTGAGCTTTCTTTCCAAAACTAAGTTTTAAAGGGCTTTTCTCAGCATTCTAAGTCTGCTCTTCACAAGCAGCTTCCCACTTCCTATTCAGGCTGTGGGTGCTTCTACAGCAGTGACTGACATTTCAGCTCTGCTATTCCTAGCTCATCCTGTTAGAGGGTCAATAGCAGTGGAAGGGTCTAAACAGCAGGGCACACAGCTGCAGAGCTCTAAAGGGTTAAAGCTCCTGTGCTGCTGATAAAACACAGTAGGGGGTGATGTCACCATCCCAGTCAGGGCGAGGTGGTTGGTAACCTAGGGAAGTGTCCACAAGCAAAATCAGAACGGCAGTGTATTTGGTAATTGTCTTTGTTTACTTTGTGCCTTCATGTTTAAAGCTAATTGGTAAAATGGAAATACCCATTTAATCCTTTTGGATGATTCCCTGATTATTCAGAATTGGACAATAATGGGACCTAAATGCTGTCCTAGGTGTCCTTGCAGGTCCCATTGTTCCAGTTTAGGGCATTTTAATGTTACCAGGTGTCCGATGTTTTCTGGGCCAGGGATAGTGTCAGACAAGGAGACTTTCACTGCACGTGCATACATTTCATGGCGACAACATAATTTTTTTGCAAATACTTTCACACTATTAAAATTATAAACCATTTAAAACAATTTTTGTTTTATCTTTGCACTATGATTATGCTCAGGACAGTGTGTTAGTACAAAATTAAAATGTCGTAATGTTAGCTTAGCATCGGCGACAATAATTTATTTCAGGCTCTCTGCAGAGGATTTAGTGTAAAGGTCTTCACCAGATTAAATTAAAAGATAGACTATGGTAGTCGACCTCAACTATAGGAGAGGGCTGCTTCTAGGCTGAGTGCAGAAGTCTGCTTTCCTCATATCATGGTAATAAAGAGAACAAAGAGGTTATGTAATGGAAACATCTGGATAAGATTTAAGTCTACGAGCACCCTGTGAGTATCGCTGCACAGATTTCCCTCATAAATTAATAGTTTTAACATGTTCGGGGAAAATTGCAAAATTCTTCTTTCGGCAAAAGATCTACTGAAAGTACAGAACACCTGCTGAGGTGTCCCGTTGGATTAATTTGCTAAACATGGTATTTGACCTTAGGGCTGTCTAGAGTAGTTTCATTTAAAAGGGGTTCTGCAGTTCAGAAGACCTTTTCCAGACGTCTTCTCTGATAAGTCATTCTCTTCTCTTCTCTGAGTTATTCTCTTTCCTTTTTCTTCTACATCCGGTCCAAACCACCATGATGACTTCTCCCGGCCACGACTCATCCTTGCAGAATTTACCATGCAAACATCTTAACCTTCCAGCATTTCTCTATCCATTCCCACCTCTGTACAAACTACCCATATATAGCGCCCCAAATAGGAATAATGACCCATTGTGCCACAAACGGTAAAAGTACCCCCAATTGGCTATCGAACTCCTGTTTGTGTACAAAGTTTGTCTTCTTTTGTGTTCCCATATGGTAAGTTTGTAAGCCCCCAAGATTGTAGGTAGGCAGATAGGTAAACCCCATTTTAGGTAGGTGTATAGGCCTCCTGTAGGTAGCTATAAAATCCCCTTTAGGTAGTTACATAGACCCCCCCCTCCCTCCCACCCTTGTTGGTATTTGTAGACCATTGACGGTAGTAATACCCACTGTAGGTATATAGACCCCCTATAGGTTTAGCGCTTGTAGGTAGGTAGATATATAGAGCAGCTAGGAGTAGGTAGACCCCCTTTGTAGCTATATATGCCTCTGTAGTTCTATATACCTCTTGTAGGTATATAGAGCCCCTGTAGGTATGTAGACACCCGTGTAGATATAGATGTACCCTGTAGCTATATGAAAGTTATTCAACTTTCTGTTCCCTCACCCTGACATCATTACACCGCCTACGGCAAGACACTACTCCCGACGTCTCCTAGGCCAAAAGCCTCTGACCTAGGCTTAACTCTTTTGGACTAGGAGACTCAGCAGCGCAGGTGGCGTTATTGGTACATCACGCCGCTTGCGCTGCTTACTACTCTGGTCCTCTGGTGGGCCAGTCCGTTACTGCCTGTCCTGCATTACACCAATGGCTCCTGGAATCCAAGGCGCATTGCATAGTACTTCACTTGCCCTGTGGTGACACTGCAGGGAAATTTTAAGACCTGGATTACGGCTACATACAGGGGTACCTAGCAGGGGGACTCTTTATAATCGACTTGTCACGGGACTCTTCTGACAAAGGAATTGTCTATAGTGGAAAACCCCTTAAAGGTGGCAATATTGACACATCCAAAGACACTTCCAGTGTCAACATTTCCATTGCTAGTCTTAACATTTTAAAAATGTTAAATGATTTTAAAAATCTTAGTAATTAAAATTTTGATATTCCAATTTGATATGTATGTTTTATTGAATCCTTATATTTCCCACAAAGTAATTCAGGAATATGTATTAAACATTTTGAGAACTAAACAGAGAAAAAGCATAAGTGAATTGACAGCTGGGTGTCACCATTTGCCTTTTTCAGAGCGGCACGATCCTATTCACTCTTAGAGTATGTTCATACAGCAGAAATCTGTGTCCCATGATGAGTTGGGGAGAACCTGTGCTTTAGGTCATATGGTGTGGATTCTCTGCTCACAAAAATATGTGCTACAGAAAAAAAAAGGGGAGATGTCCATTATTAATGTGGTCCTAGCGCGGATTCCACGTTAAGGACACAGATTAACTTCAGATATTCCACGCCCATAAGTGGTGGCAGAATCTGCTGTATATAATGTCAAAATCCGTGGTCAGAAATGTATTGGTGTCACCTTGGATCTCTGCTGTGGATCCACAACGGATTTTTCCGATCGGCTGTAACCAGTGATGGCTTTTTCTAACACTGTCCAATTAGTGATGTGAGTGAATTGTAAGGGCTTGTTCACATGGAGTTTTCACTCCGTGTCACAAGTGCTTTTTAGATCCGTCTCTGGGACCGACAGGAGGTACCCGGATCTAAACAATTAGCAGTGAGATTATCACTGCGGGCTATGAGGAACACGCAGCGGCGTTCACATGACAGATCGCTGCTGCGTGTTCCTCTCCTGCCTGTCGGCTCCGTCTTTGAAAGAATTGCATGTCATGGAGACGGAGCCGACAGGCAGGAGAGGAACAGGCAGCAGCGATCTCTCATGTGAACGCCGCTGTGTGTTCCTCATAGCCCGCAGTGATAATCTCACTGCTAATTGTTTAGATCCGGGTCCCTCCTGTCGGTCCCAGAGACGGATCTAAAAAGCGCTTGTAACACTGAGTGAAAACTCCGTGTGAACAAGCCCTATGGCTGTGTTACAGTTGATTGCAGGGGATCTCCTCAGACACCCTATGATCCGCTTATATTTTGGAAACCACTTTTCCTCCAGGGAAATTCTTTTTTTTTTTTTTTATATATATTTATATATTTATATATATATATGTATAATATACATTTGAGTTTCAACTAAATTTTTACTTTTTTTATGTTTCAATAAAATAAGTGTGAAAAGACTGTAGTGCTAATATTTGGGAACAAAGTTGCAAAAGGTACAGAAATAATAGAACGAAATAAGTATAAGATTATATCCATATTGTAGAACTATGTATCAGTGAACCTATAAATACTATGTGTAGTTAATACAAATGGAGTGTGTAAAATATTTTGCTTTTTTTCGATTCAAAAGGAAATTTTATTAGGAGTACAAACAGGTTGAAAACGACAGGTGAATAAAAGTAAATATAGCATATAACATGAATGGCAAAGCAACAATAACAATATATTGTGTGAAGTAAGGAGAAAACGACTCAGACTTTGGGTCAGCAAACCATTGTTAGAAAATATAATCATAACAAAGCTGTTTTACAATAAACACATTAGAAACATGTTAACATGTTACAGCATTTCGTGAACAAGCTAATATTCTGATACATTCAGCTTAATTAGCAAATCAGGACCTTGTGGGTCCTCATATGCATAGGCAAGAAGGGAAAAGAAAGGGAGAAGAAAAGAAAGGAAAAAAGAAGAAGAAAAAAGGGGGGGGGGAAGGGGAGGAAAGGGAGGGGAGGAAGAAACCTTAGGGATACAAGAGGAGGGGATGACGATCGGTAGATGGTCTCAAGGTGGGTCCACAATTAGTAGAAGACATTTTTTAATGTGACCACTGATGATCAGGACTAGAGTTGAATGATGTGCTTCCTTTTCTTGTTTGGAAAAAGTTTAGTGATTGGTCACATAACTTTCCCCGAATCGCTGGTAAAATATGTGTCGGGCTGAACTGACCTGAATCTGAATGGTGACGCTATTAAGGACTGTCTGTTAATAGAAGAGCCTTTATTATATGTGTATTTCTCTTCTCAGTTGGACTACAAACCAGAAAGTTGTGGTGACACCAGAGAGCGGCTACTAGAGTTTGGCTTTGACTACTGCTATTGGTCAGTTGATCCAGAAGATCCCAAATATGCATCTCAGGAAGTGGTAAGTTATTTGATTTCATAGTTAAAGTGATGTTGATTTCTCTTGGTACCACTTGCAGAATGACATTTACCTGAAGAGCTGTTTTGTGATATACTGTGATTATAGACAGTCTTTGAATGCATTGAAAATTAGTGAAAGATTGCACACAGAGACTCTAAAAACGAATGATTTATCTGTATACTAAATATTAAGTACATCCTAAAGACATAGACTTTTTCCCTGCTACGAATGCAACTCGTATGTCCTAGCAGGGAGGAATTTTAGTAGCCAAAGATGTATCGGTTATCCCTGATGTGTGGGTGTGTGGGGGGGGGGGGGAAGGAAAAAGAAAATTCACTTGATGGTTCAATGGGATGACTACATTAAAGGGAATGTCTCATCAAAAAATGACCTATTGTTTGAGTCATGTTTTTCTGTTAAGTTTTTGGATATTTTTTTTTTTTATTATTATTTTCCATATCACTATCAATATTTAAAAGAAATCCTAAAATCCTGCATTTTTTCACTTTGGTCACTAGGCTTAATAATAGTCTGGCATTTCCTGTTCTGTAGAGAGAAATTTTCAGTAATCTCCTCATTCTCAGTACAAGCAGGATTACAGTGAAAGGTGACTCCAATGTGTATAGATAACACAGGATCCACCAGTCACAATCGGAGATGTCACAGCTTCCCCCTCTCCTCCTCTCTGCACACTGACTTTTTCCCAGGTCACAGAACATGCCTAGAAAACTCTCCTATAGAAGTCAATGGGTCTGCTCCTGTTCACAGGCTCCTATGTCCATGAAGCTGCTGTAAAGCATCTCTCTAAATGCTGTTAAAAGCAGCTCAAGCAAGATGGCCGCCCCCATATACAGAAAACATAAAACAGATCTACAATCAAAAAATAAAAATGGCTAAGAAGAAAGTATCAGTACCTGTTTTGGTTTTAAGTCGTAAACAAAAAATATTGATTATAGATTTTTTTTTTAATTTTTTTTTATTTTTTTAAAGCTCGTTTTTATGCAAGAATTTTCCATAGATTTTTAAAACGGAGGTTATCATACATTTTGCAGTAACTTGTTATAGATTAATTTTAAATGCGGTTAATCCTCCTCTAAAATCGTTGTAAAATCCACTGCATGCAAAGTGGAAATCTGCACTGGGAATCCCAGATCCCACCTCAGATCCATGCTGCGAATCCCAACACAGACGGAAGTATCAGTCAGGTGCATGGGACCCGAAGCTGTTCCCCTACAGTATACTAATGTTTCTGGGATATCTAGTGATTATATATATCTATATATAATATATATATATTATATATATATATATATATATATATATATATATATATATATATAATATATATATATATATATATATATATATATATATATATATATATATATTTGTCTCACTACATTGATTCATCTTACCTCAGTCCTGTTTTCTTGGTTTCACTTTTGAATTCAGGGCTGTGTGTACTGGCTCCCACTTGACTGCAGTAGATGCCAGGTCTGTAGCTATAGCAACCAGTGCTGCCAGCCTATCGGGAATGCTCAAACAGGTCTGTAGCTATAGCGACCTGAGGAGCTGATGCAGCCCATACAAGAGGGGATATCTAGGAATAGGTAGGACACTATTAATGGACGTATATTGCAAAGTGACTTGTTTTTGCAAGATCTTTAACATAAAAAGCAATCCTTGTAGCGAGACAACCTCTTTTACTATTATTAATAGTCAATATAGGACAACCCTTAAAAGTAATGCATTCTATTTCAGCCATAGGTTTTGATGACAATCCATATTCAGAATAAAGCAATGAATATTCTAATGCCCTCTAGAAAGGACCCATAGTCTGAAGTCTAGGAGGAAAAGGATTTCACTGGTGACACATGCGTCATTTGTTCGGTTAAAATACAGAAAGTCATTGTGTGCTTCTTAATAGTGGCATGAAAGAGAGAAAGTAGGCGTGAAGAGCACAATCACTGCATTATATGTATGTACTGAGAGAAGATGAAGCTGAGAATATGACAAGGGAGCATATGAGGTTCTCCTAAAATTTGCATCACATTAATATCCCATAACATTGGTTAGTAAGCATCAAAAAAAGGAACACGCTTAATGGGGTTTGATTGTGGTGAATTAGTTGGATGTTATCCTACCAATATTAAAGGGGCTGTCTCACTACAGGGATTTCTGCTTTTTATGTTAAAGATCTTGCAAAAACAAGTCACTTTGCAATATATGTCCATTAACTGTGTCCTACCTATTCCTAGATATCCCCTCTTGTATGGGCTGCATCAGCTCCTCAGGTGCCTATAGCTACAGACCTGTTCAATCTCTCATGATAGGCTGGCAGCACTGGTTGCTATAGCTACAGACCTGTTCAATCTCTCCTGATAGGCTGCCAGCACTGGTTGCTAAAGCTACAGACCTGGCTTGTACTGCAGCCTAGTGGAAGCCAGTAAACATGCCTCTGAATTCAAAGCAAAACCAAGAAAACAGGACTGAGGTAACATGAATCAATGGAGTGCGAGAACCCCTTTAACAAACAGAGAAATCGATTGCCCCCAGTAAACTGTGGCTTCCTTATAAAACTGCTGCAGTATCTATTTTTTATAGTCTATACATTTCTGTGTGTCTGGTAGAATAACGACAGCAATTAGAACAATCTACAATAGAAAATCCAAGGAAATGACCAGCGCCACAAGGAATGCTTCTGATGTGTCCAAAGTATCGTTCAAAGTAGCCAACTTTATTAATAATTAGAATAAGACCATAATTCAGGAAAATAAAGTGCACACAACTACAACGATCTACCATAAGGTCACAATCTAATATCATGTATATTCTCCTCATGTTGCCAAAACCGCTCAAGGCATGGACTCCACAAGCCCTCTGTAGGCTTCCTGTGGTATGTGGCACCAAGACGTTAACAGCAGATCCTTGAAGTCCAGTAAATTGTGAACTGAGGCCTCAATAGGTTGGACTTGTTTTTTTTTGTTTTTTTTTTACCACATAGCAGAGTTGTTGAAATAGATTGCTATTTGGGGAATTTGGAGGCCAAGTTTAACATTATAAGCTTTGTCCCTTTCCTGAAATTACTTCTGAACAATTTTTGCAACATGCCAGGGCCCATTATTTCACTGAAAGAGGCCACTGTCCTTATGTAAGGCCTGGTGTACATCAACGTTGGAGGTTTCATTTAGATCCTTCATCGCAAGTTGTGTCAGGAATGAGCAGAAACATTGTGCATCAAGTTGTGCTATTTATTGCATGAAAATGTATGCCACCATGACGTACCTTTTGTAGTCAGATGAGTCCATCAGGTGCCGTTGGTGTCTGTTGTTAAACGGGTCCATTTGCACCTCTGTAATGAAGGTTCCAAACGGATCCTCCAACGCCGATGTGAACCAGGTCGAACACTGCTGCCATGAAGGGGTTGACATGGTTTGCACAATGTTTAGGTAGGTAGCATGTGTCAAAGTAACATCCACATGAATGCCGAGTCCCATGGTTTTTTCAAAGAGCATTGTTAAAGGGGTTGTCTTACTACAAAGATTGGCTTTTAACTTGTAGGGAATGGTGAATGAAGCCTTTTTTTCCAAATATATTGCTATGTTTATTTTGCTTTGTTGAGGAGATGAGATCTTATTTGCTATAAGTGCACACTGGTTTCTCTAGGTTACCGACCTGTTCTCTCTGTTAGTATTTTCTGATAGCAGGGAGAGATATCACCACAGATCAGCCCACAGAACTGCTGACAGAGTGTGTTATCTCTAAAAAAAAAATAATAATGGAGAGTAATTACTTTTTTTTTATTTTGAGCTCTGATGCCCTCTGCTCTATAGATAACATCTCTTGCTTTCATGTCAGTGCAATTGAATACAGAACTGATATGCTAATCACTGCTATAGAACCACCCACAGCCTAACCAGGAAGAGACCGGAAACATGAATCTGAAGCGGCTTGTGGCTCTGTGAAACAGCATGGTGAGACAACCCCTTTAACCCCTTACCGACATTAGACATCGCAGCGTGATCCCACTACATAGCCTGCAAACAGCTAACACTCAGCAGTTACGGCACGGAAGGGCGCTGATACTATTCTGTGCTGTTTATCCCCTTAGACGCCACGGAAAAGATCGCCGCAGCATCTAAATTAATGAGAAACTGTACCACTCCTCACTGCTAACGGGGCGTCCGCGGCGAAGTTACAGGGCCCAGATTGCTTAACATGGCACCTGGAAGCTTTGTGAAGGCTTCGATTGCCGGGATGTTTTCAATTTTGCTACTTCCGGCCCCAGGCAGGAAGTAGTAAAACCGCCATCTTTGTACATCCTAAAGCATTGTGTTACAATGCATTAGGTTGTAAAAATGATCGCTCGCCCTAGTGGTGTAGTACCCTAGGGGGAATCGAAGCTACAGTAAAAAAAAAAAATGTTTTAAAGGGGTTTTTCCACGATGTAATGTTGACGTGGGATCCTCTAAAATCACTTTTAATCACTTTTCTAAATATATGTGATTACAAAAATGACCTTTAACTACAGCCCCCCTTACGCCCTTGTTCTGTTTTGCAAGTGGCCCGTCCTGCAGAACTGGGGGGCGGGGAGTTTGTTTGCGACTTCAACTGATCGGGGAAACATGCGAACTTTCGGGGATGGGGAAAAGAAGTGTTTTCCCCTTTTGTTTTGGAATCCAGGTTTCAAGGTTTTTTTTAAACACTGCACAAGCACCCGCTCCTAAAAGTTTGCTGTGGGGCCCCCCTCCCTTACCCTGTTAGGCTGTGTGCTTTTTTTTTAAAATCCTCCTTCAAAAAAAGGGTAATAAAAGTTTGTAAAAAACCCCCTTTAAATGTAAAAAAAAAAAAAAAAATTTTTAAAATTCCTCCCCTTTGGTTTTTTAAAAAAAATAAAAAAAAATTAAAAAGGTGGAAAAAAAAAGAAAAAAAAAATAAATTTAAAAAAAAAAAAAATTTAAAAAAAATAATTTAATAAAAAATCCACATTAAACCTACAAAAAAATGGTTACCCAAAAACCCCCCTTTAACCTGGTTTAGAAAAAAATTTATAATTTGTAAAAAAGGGTTGGGGGAAAAAAATTTTAAAAAAAAAAAAAATTTTTTTTTTAAAAAAAAAAAAAAATTGAATTATTTATAATGTAAATGAACCTCTTTTTTAAAAAATTGCCCCGTAAAAAAAAACCCCCCAAACATTAAAAATTTTTTTTTTTTTTTTTTTCCCCAAATTTTCCCCCATTTAGTTTTTTTTTTCGGCCCCATTAAAATTTCTTTTTTAAAGGCCCTAATTAAAAAGAAACATCTTGCCCAAAAAAAAAAGCCCTCAGTCCTGTAGGGGGGAAAAAAATAAAAAATTTAAAGGCTCGGAATGGGGGGAGGGAAAAATGAATGAAAAAGAAAGGGGCTGCGAAATTAAAGGGGTTTTGCCACGAAGTATTTTTTATCTTTTAACTATCAGGAGAGACTAAAGCAAAGCCCAAGCCTCACAGATGAGAGGAGGAGGTCTGACAGCAATCTGAGAAGCAGGGAGCGTTGGCAATGTGTACTCAAAATTTTAAACCAGGGGAAATTCTCTATACAAAAGCACAACATTTTTTTTCCCACAGCCCCTTCTAGCTCCTAGAGTAACGAGGAAGCAGGGAGCGTTGTGCAATGTTACCCCAAATAAAACATTAGAACCATAATTTTCAATACAAAAAAACACAACATCTTTCTCCACAGTCCTTGAAACTCGCCCCTGTTCCCTTCTCAGATAAGAAGTCAGCAACACAAGCACTACCAGAAACCCGTCACTGGAGCTGGTGTGTCTAATGAAAAACTTTTAAGTAACTAAGGCTTTAAAAAAAGCTGTAGCTCTCAGGGGGCTTCACTTTTTGTAATTTGACTTTAAAGGGAAAAACCTGAGGCAAAACTCTTAATGGGGAAAACCCTTTAAGAACAGACCGCCCTGCTTGCTTGTTTTCTTTCCAATGCATTCGTGCCATCCTTTCTCAGAAACCCCAAACCCCATGGACCGACCATAGGCATTAAAGACTAGGCCCCGGGTTTTTCCATTGCCCAGGCTTGTTCTGCGATCCTGTCATTGGGGTTTACATTTACTTTGGGGCAGCTTACGTGCTGCAAGCCCTGTGTATTCCCGACTCATTATCTTAAGCCCAAAAACTTTTTTCAGACATTTTTTGCACAGTACTTTTTTTTTTTTTTTTTTTTTTTTTTTTAACAAAATTTTTTTTTTTGAGAAGAATGATGATACAACATTCATAACAAACTACAGTATCTCTTCTGTGGGTTCAGACCAGAAGGGCCAATTTGACACATCACAACATTCGTTATCTTTTCACTTCAAAACACTATCCCTGTAGTAAGCTACAGAATTATACAAGTGTGTAACACGTAGAGATTTTTGATAAATCTGGAGCAGAACTTGGCTTTCTCAATCTGCAAAGGATGAATTTGACTTCAAAGCTTTAAGAAATAAATAAAGGAAATCTGGCCACAGAAAGACACACAAATAACTATGGCCGATGAAGAATCCAAGAAAGTGATGTTATTCCTGTGAAATTCAGGCCATTTGAAGAGCTATTGTATAGAGCAGCTGTGCTATTGGCACGGATAGAGGAGTACAGTCTGTGCATGTTTCCCCAGTTCTCAAACAAACGCCACATTTTAAGCAAAGCCGTTCCTTTCCTTCAAACAGCGATAGTATACTCCTCACATATTTGAGGAACAGCAAAGCTAAAATTCAAAGTAACAATGCAACTTTAAAGCGATAGCTTTAGATGGAACATGGCACAATTTTTTTTTTTTTGGGGGGGGGGGGTGGAGGGGAGCCTCTATATGAAGTTAGAGGTGCAAAGTGGCACAGATGAGTCCTGTAGCCCACAGCTTGTTTAGGGCCATAACAAGTTAGTGTTCATGAGCCCTTGTTATACAAACTGGTCCAAGGATCCATGGTTGAAAAAAATTTAACTCATAGTTTCTGTCAGTACAAGGAGCGGTCTGAGAGGCGACATGCTACATTTCACTTCCATGTGATAAAGCAAAGTTCTCTCATAACCCATTAGTGTCGGTGAGAATCCTGCCTGTTATGGTCTCTGGATACTAAACAAAATGCTTGTTTTGGCCCAGCCTTAATTACTTTTAGCATAAAAAAAATAATAATAATTGCGCAAAGGTAGTAAAACATAATCAATTTCAATTTGTTATTTCCATAATTGTATTGATGGTGAATGACGAAAAATCTGAAATGTGGAAAACAATGACAGAATTATGCCTGCACGGCCCCCCCCCCCCACATTCTTGGGAATAGTTAATAAAAGTGAATTAATTAGCTGATGTTAGAGGGCTATTGTGATGGAGGGGTTTTAACAGCAGGACAGAAGGCTACAGAGCTTACAAGGGTTAAAGTTTGTCAGTAAGAATAAGCAAGCTCCAGTGCTGCTGATGGGGGTACAGCAGGGAGTGATGTTAGCATCTGGCTACTGCTGGAGTAGAGATGGGTTGTTCATAATCTAGGGAAGCTTGTGTACGCTAGCAGGAGATGAGAACTGCTCTAGCTCTGAAAGGAAGCAAAATCGTAACTGCAACATATTTGATGATGATCATTATTTACCTTTGCCTACATGTTTAAAGCTCATCAATGTGGTGAGAATAAGCGGCTGAGGTATCCAAACAGATACCTGTGGCATGGGCACAAATGCAGTGCAAATAGAGCCTAAGGTGAGTAGCTGTGTTATGTATTTTTGTCTTAGGCTATGTCTATACAGCAATGTTAAAATGCTGTCCAAAATCTAACTGCATTTTAACATTGCTGTACCGCACGGGTTTGCACCAAAAGCCCCGGTCGGTTTTAGGATTTCCCGCCGGCCCAATACATGGGCTGCACAGGAATCCGAAGGGTATCCAGTGGAAGATAGGACATGTTCCATCTTCCCCCGGATGACCGGCGGCTTCAGTAGAAAACCCGTTCTGTGTAGACTACAGCACGGATTTTCTATTTTATGTCTACACAGCGCTGGGTACTGTCAAATTTTCGTCGGATCCCAGTGCTGTGTAGACATCGCCTTAGGCTATGTTCACACTGTGTCTTTTAGGAAGTATTTCGGGGCGTCATTGCATTACAGTAATCATAGGTCTTCCCTGCCATGTATTGAACGCTGGCAGAAAGAAGTGATGTCGCTTTTTTTCGGTGTATACGTGGCAGGGATAATGAAAGTGAATGGGGCTCCCCATTCCATGAGCAGTACGTTCTTCTAAACACAAAGCGTCTTGCACAGGTACGTGCCACAAGACACCATGTGAACATACCCTTAAAGTTTTGAAGACCAAAATTAGAAAAGGAAGGATAGTGATCAAAGTAATGAAACGACAATGTTTTCTCCTCTAGACGCTTGTGTCGGTTTCAATAAATACATACAAGGTGTACAGTGTTACTACAGCTCCTCTTTAAGCCTATTGTTCACTATCTTGCTACTTGTAGCTTTTGTTTGAACAGTTATTTGTGTCTCTACTATTCTGTTCTCATGTATCAAATTAAACCTGGAGCAATCCAGTACCAGGTAGAGCTTCAATGAGACAGTACAATGAGATTGTCACTCGGCATGCCTTGACTTGCCTCGTCGTCCTGTACACAGCACCGCGAGCCAAATCGCCTTCTGTAATCTCTGCTCCAATTCTATAAACAGACAGGACCTCTTTAATCAAAAGGTGAACAGACTGCGTCAGTAAGAAACAAAGCTCTGGCATGAAGACTGTGATGTAAACGGCTCGTCTCCAGCCCAGGGCTTGATACGGGAAATACTTTAAAGTGGACATTCACCAATAGCGGTCAGCCGAACACTTGTTTGACCGCCAGCTATTCATTTCGACACATGCATGCTCATTTTGTTGAATACAACAGACCGAGTTCTTGTCCCCTAACATCTGGTGGGGGAGGGTTGGGACACCCAGAAAAAAAGGAAACAATTTGGTCATTAATATTGGGGACATAAGGGACAATAGTTGGAAGGGTGAACAATGCACTGATTTCTGTTTGGATGATACAGCTACACCATTGGTAAAAGGAGTTTTCCCATCTCAGTCATTTATGGCTGATCAATAGGATAATAAGTGTGGGCCCCTCCTTTGGGACTCACACTTAGATTGAGAAAACTCCCCAAAAGTCTCCCTGCAGAATGGTGATGCGGTCACGCATGCGCAGTCCTTTTAATTCTGTTCTACAGGAGGAGGCGTTCACACAACCTGTTTCCTTGTTGAAAGTTACGCGCTTGCCAGTGTGGAGTTCAGCGAGGTAACGACCCGGACTGCCCAAGCCGGATTTCTGCCTTGGGCACTTTATTATTATCGGCGTATAACACGCTTCAAAGAATTGACTTATTAATAATACTGTCGATAATACTCGTGTAAAATCAGCGTTGTCTTAACGACGCTGCTTTTACATAGGGGACAATATAAAACACTTTACAATCGGTTTGGATGCAGGTTCTGGACACGGAATCCCCGCCCAAAATCAGCGTTCAAACCCTTAGGGTTCTGCACATGCAAATAATTCTTTGGAGACATTTGGAGGCCTGTTTTCAAGATAGGGGCATTTCCTAGAGATGGGATCCACACTGTAATGTAGTACACTGAAAATAAAATGTATTCTGTATTTGTCCTTAAACCATTTCTTAGATTGTGAAGTCCAGAATTCCTCCTGTGGGAATAGAATTTGTAGCATGTGTCTGCAGATACTCACCCCAGCATTTTGACTGTTTTAATTACCACAATGTTTAGATAACATGTGTCTTATTCATTTTATTGCCAAAATTGTATATCCAGCTGTCCAGAATACCTGATGGAGGGCCCCACCTACGACCCCCCAACCATAAAACCATAGAGCATGTCCATGCAAAGGTCATTGATCGGTCCACAGCAGAAGTGCAGTCCGTGATTGCCATCTACTGGGGATAGTAAACAACCACCCTTATAAGACAATCACGTGTCCACCCACCTCATTATATTTTCAGCCAGTAAAAGAGTAGGCAAATATGAGAGAGGAGGGGAAACCTGGGCAGAGTTTTTGGCCTATAAAACACATGCCCAGACTCAAATCTGTGTTCATAGCCTGGGGTTCAATTTCTGATTGAGCTGTGTTCCATTTTTCCTTTACCATTACCCCTTGGATCTGAAAGCTGAAACATTGTAAGTGTGAATTCTTTCTCATTTTCTCCCTTTTATTTTATAACTGTTGCTCCGTATGTCAGTCATTGTTATTGTATTTTTCATGTAAGCACTGTAAATCATTTTAATATTAAAGTTATCAGTAATACGTTAATTCTTGTTGCTGCACGGATCCATTTCCTTGAAGGAGTGTTTTCTTTTTTTGTAGCTGCTGGAGAGCAGTGAGGTGACCCTGTAAGCATTTTTTCGTGTTTTTTAGAATATCTGTTAGGAATCAGATTCCTTCCGGCTGATTCCTTTTTGATTATTGAAGGAAGGTGGTGGCAGTGGATATATTTTTGGGGTGCTGGAACTGTCTTGTGGTGCGATTTATGCTTGATTCGCTACCTGATTGAGAGGTGAGTGCAAGTGGAGATAATTCCACCCCCTTACAGTGGCCCCCAGTCACGTGCTGGTGAGTGTGTACGTGACAAATTAGTGGCAGAGCGGTGCGATATTTTTCTTTTCATTGCAGCATTAGTGCTTGGTTTAAGCAATTATTCCTGCACTAAAAGACTGGCTGTATCTTTGTGAGATTACACCAGTCTTACAAGAACTAACGCAGTGCTTACTTGACATACGCACAATCAGTTTCCCTTCCCTGTTTTTTTTTTCTAGCTTTTATTTAGCAAAGGGTGCTTTGTAAGTTGGCATCCCTGTACAAGAAGCACAGCAAAGAAACTCTCATCACCCTATGCGAGGAGAGAGATATCAACCCGGCAGCAAAGACGAAGGTTCAGCTGATCCGTGAGCTCGTGGAGCAAGATTTGCAGCAGCTGGATACGGCGTCCGAGAACGAAACTGACAATGCACAGTTCCAATTGACGGAATTTGCTCCTGAAATAATTTCCCCTGAGGACACCCGCAGCGGCAGTTCTCAGGGAGTCATGGACTCTGCCCTGGGCATGGCTTTGCAGCAGCTTGGCGCTTGTGACCCTAATTTGTGCCTACAACTTATCCTGCAATACCAACAGGCAGAGGCTGCGGAACGCCAGGCCGTGAGAGAGCAAGAGGCTGCGGCTGCTGAACGTCAGGCCGTGCGAGAGGCGGCTGAGCGCCAAGCAGAGAGAGAGCGAGAGGCGGCTGAGCGCCAAGCAGAGAGAGAGCGAGAGGCTGCCGAGCGCCAAGCTGAGAGGGACGTCAAGCTACAGCTGGCACAACTTGAAAGGGGTTAGGCTTTGCCACAACCTCATGCCCAGGATACAACGCCTTTGAAACCCCGACTAGAACACTTTCCTGTGATGGAAAAGAATGGGGATTTAGATGTTTTCCTAAGAGGATTTGAAAAGACTTGCAGACAAAATCATCTGCCCAAAGAGCAGTGGGCATGATATCTGACCCCAGGACTAAGGGGCAAAGCCTTGGAGGTTTTTTCGGACCTCCTACCAGAGCAAGACGGGGACTATATCGCCATAAAGAGAGCTCTGGTCATGAAATATCACCTCACTCCGGAGGTGTATCGCAGGAAATTTCGGAGTCTGCAGAGCTGTCCCACTGACAGCTACGCAGATGTGGAGAGCAACTTAAGTGCCACCTGCAAGCAATGGGTAGAAGGACTCTGTTTCCAGCTTTGACGACCTGTTGAATCTAATGATCAAGGAGCAGCTTCTCCATATCTGTCCTGCCGATGTTCGTCAGTTTGTCTGTGACTGGAAGCCCAAGACGTCCAGAGACGCGGCGGAACTGGCAGACTCCTATGTTGCCAACAGGATGCCAGAAGCCCGGAGAACACCTGAGTCCACCTGGAGGAGAGGTAAGCCTGCTGGAGATCCCTTCCTCCCTCCCCATCGACCATCTGGGCACCCTACTGGTTATCCTCCTGGGGCCCCAAGACCCACATATCCAGTAACTGACCCGCGCAAATGCTTCACCTGTAACAAAGTGGGGCATGTTAGTGCCACATGTCCCGACAAGAGGAAGAGTGCCCCTACGCCTGCGAAATCTCCCGGGGCAGGGCCCTCTATCTACCTTGTGGCTGGGGCTGAAGGGAAGAAGCAGCGCAATTTACAACCTGTGACCGTGGGCAACAAGGTT
Organism: Phyllomedusa bahiana; assembly: GCA_025379985.1. Taxonomy (NCBI): domain Eukaryota; kingdom Metazoa; phylum Chordata; class Amphibia; order Anura; family Hylidae; genus Phyllomedusa; species Phyllomedusa bahiana. The sequence continues at coordinate 127,133 of JAODAL010004039.1, read as the reverse complement.
ACCGTTGGCTTCAAGGACAGTGGTGCAGAGGTGACTGTGGTGCGTCCAGAATTGGTGAACTCTGAGGACATCATTACTGGGAAGACAATGTCCCTGACTGGATTTGGAGGATTCAGCTCTGCTGTCCCCATGGCCCGTGTTTATCTGGATTGGGGAGCAGGCAGAGGAATGAGAGAAGTGGGAATCTCTGACTCTATCCCCGCCAATTTTTTATTAGGTACAGATTTGGGGGAGATGGAGATTAATTATGTCCCTGTCCCCCCACTGGATGCAACCCCGATATGTGGTTCCCCAAAGGCCCGGTGCACAAATTCAGGGGAACGCCCTGATGTGGATGAGACTCTCGCCTTTGGTGCACCACTGGGCAATGTCCCCACTGTGGGTAATGTGAATGTTGATAACAGTTTATATGTTGCAGCTATAACTCACAGTCAAAATATTTGTAAGCCTCAGACCTGTGTACCTGCTTCTCTCTCCCCAACAGCATCTCCTGGTGAGGAGCGGTCACACGCTGCAGCCAGCACAGAGCGCCCCGCAGCTGCTGCTGACCCCCCCCCCCCCCCACCCTCTCTGCAAGTGATGTGCAACCTGATAGCTATGGCTTTCAGTCAGCTCTACTGTCCGATCACAGCTTAGATAAGCTAAGGGGGCTGGCAGATAATCCTCCCCCTGAGTCCAGCAACGAAAGGGTGTACTGGGAGCAGGGCAAGCTGTACACAGAGACTGTGGCTGACGCACACCAACTGTGGGAATCTGAGAAGCGATTGGTGGTTCCATACCCATTCAGGGAACAACTATTGAAGGTCGCTCATGAGATTCCTTTAGCCGGGCATTTGGGCGTACACAAAACCAAAGCTCGGCTAATTCATAATTTTTATTGGCCAAATATGGGGACTGACATAGCCAACTACTGTCGTTCATGCATGGCCTGCCAGCGGGTAGGTAAGGTGGGGAATGCTTCCAAGGCCCCATTGATCCCATTACCAATCATCGATGAGCCTTTCCAAAGAGTGGCGGTAGATATCGTAGGTCCGCTAGCCGTCCCCAGCAGTTCTGGGAAGCGCTTTATTCTTACAGTAGTTGACTATGCCACCCGATATCCAGAGGCTGTGGCCAAGTCCTCTATTCGGGCAGACAAGGTTGCTGATCCCCTGTTATCTGTGTTTTCACGTGTTGGGTTTCCTCGGGAGATGTTAACTGACCAGGGGACTCGGTTTATGTCCAACCTAATGCAGAGCCTCTGCCAGAAAATGCAGGTGCAGCACCTGACCGCCACTCCCTATCACCCACAGACCAATGGGTTGTGTGAGCATTTTAATGGGACATTAAAGCAGATGCTCAAAATGCTAGTGGAGACCCACGGCCGAGATTGGGAGCATTATCTCCCCCATCTGCTGTTTGCCTATAGGGAGGTGCCCCGGGCTTCAATGGGGTTTTCCCCATTTGAACTCCATTATGGTAGAAGAGTAAGGGGGCCCCTGGATTTGATTAGGGAGTCCTGGGAGGGTAAGCTGGAGACCCCAGAAGTCTCTGTTGTGGAGTACGTCATGAAACTCAGGGACAAGATGCAGGCACTTAGCAGTGTTGTGCATGACAACATTACACAAACCCAGGCCAAGCAGAAACTATGGTATGACCGTAATGCCCGGCAACGAACGTATGAAGCAGGGCAGGAGGATTGGGTACTGGTCACCATGCTGCAGAAAAAGTTACAGGCTGCATGGGAAGGCCCCTACACTGTGCATAAAAGTCTCAATGACGTTAACTAGGTAGAGTCCCTGGATGACAAGCGGCAGAAGGTGTTCCATGTCAATATGTTAAAGGCACATCACTCCAGGGAGCCCTGTGTCCTGCCTGTGTGCAGTATGCCCGAGGAGGGGGAGAAGGATGTCCTAGTAGATCTCTTGGCCGAAACACAGGACACAGACACACTTGAGGTGGCACAATTTAACCCTCGGTTAACCCACACGCAGAGGTCTGAGCTTCACCAGGTACTGATGGCCTATCTGGACACCTTTAGGCCGTGTTCACACGGCTTATTCCCGACGGATTTGTGAGCGCAATCCGGCTCACAAATCCGCCGTGATAAGGGGAGGGGGGCGTGGGCGGGGCCGGAGCGTGGCGGGGGCGCCGCTCCCCGGCCCCATAGACTTGCATTATCCACGGCGCGTATTGCGCCTGGATAATGTGCATGTCACTTTCTCCCCTCCCGGCGGATTCGCCGAGTGAGGAGGAGCGACGGAATCCACTGTTCTCTGAGAGCAATGAATTACCGTAATTACTCAGACGGATTGGCGCCGTACTGCAGCGCAAATCCGGTGCGCAGTACGGCGCCAATCTGTGGCAAAATAAGCCGTGTGAATGAGGCATTACAGGTAGGCACGGGAGAACTCAGTTAGCCATCCACTATGTGGACACTGGCACTCACTCCCCCATTAGGCAACCTGCTTATCGGGTTTCAGCAGAGGTGAAAGGCAACATGATGGGGCAAATAGAAGAGATGTTGGCCTTAGGGGTCATACAAAAATCCCAGAGTGCCTGGGCCTCCCCAGTGGTTCTTGTCCCAAAGAAGGATCGAACAACAAGGTTCTGTGTGGATTATAGGAGGTTAAATTCCATCACAGTCTTTGATGCCTATCCCATGCCCAGGATAGATGAGCTGTTAGTTCAGCTGGCCGGTGCCTCCTACCTCACCATCATGGACCTGAGTCAGGGGATATTGGCAGATCCCCTGACAAAGGAAGCCAGGAAAGGTCTGCCTTTCATAACTCAATTTGGGCTGTATTAATTTTTAGTTATACCCGTCGGTATTAAAAATGCCCCTGCCAAATTTCTTTTTTTTTTTTTTTTTCTTTTTTTTTACCATAAACTTTTTATTGGTCAGATATAAAGTAGTACAAACAGAATACAGTATATGTCATTGTAAGACCAAATTTCAACTTTTATCCCCAAAACACAACCCAGCCCACCTCCAAATCCATCTCAGATTCAGAGAGTAATATCCATTACAATCAAATAACAATGCAATATTAATAACAGTCAGTTCTTGTCACAATAAAAATTGTACCTGGCTGTGGGACGGCCTCCATCCACACAACTGCCATAGACACAGTCCCAGGAACCTCTACACCGAGATCCCCAACACCCTATATCTAACTAAGTTCGGTGCCGCAGACCAGATAGTATCCAGCCATTTAGCCCATATTTTATTATACTTAAGTTTGGCCCCTCTCTTATAATACACCCCTCTCTCCAAAGCACCCCTGCCACATTTCAGCGCCTGGTCAATCAGCTGCTTGAGGGATTTGATGGGTTCGTCGTTGCATATCTGGATGATATAGCCATTTTTAGCAATTCCTGGGAGGAGCACCTTACACATCTGTCCCAAATCCTAGAGAGGCTCAAATCTGCAGGTCTGACCATTAAGCCAGGGAAGTTTCAGATAGCCATGGCCGAGGGAACACTATTTAGGACACCGTGTGGGGGGTGGAATGCTAAGGCCTGACCAGGAAAAGACAGAGGCGATTACAGCCTGGCCCACTCCAAAAACTAAAAAACAAGTGATGTCATTTTTAGGTACAGCTGGCTACTATAGGAAGTTTGTGCCAAACTACAGTGCCCTGGCCAAGCCCCTAACTGACCTCCACAAGAAAAAACTTCCCCAAATTGTCTCTTGGACCCCCTAATGTGAGCAGGCCCTTACCGCACTAAAGGCTGCCTTGGCCAGCTCACCTGTCCTCCAGGCTCCGGACTTCTCCCGTAGGTTCGTGGTCCAAAACTGACGGCAGCACTTATGGGCTAGGTGCAGTCCTCAGTCAGGTGAACCCAAAGGGGGAGGAGCACCCAGTTCTGTACCTGAGCAGGAAGCTCCTGCCAAGGGAGGTCTCCTATGCTACAATTGAGAAGGAGTGTTTGGGAATCGTGTGGGCCCTAAAGAAACTACAACCCTACCTATATGGACGCAACTTTACGGTGGTCACCGACCATAACCCGCTCAGCTGGCTCAACGGAGTGGCTGGCGACAATGGTAAGCTGCTCAGGTGGAGCCTGGTGCTGCAGCAATATGATTTTACCGTACAACATAAAAAGGGCATTGAACATGGTAATGCAGATGGTCTCTCTCGCCAGGGGAGTACAGAGGCGGAGGTGGGCTCAGGAGATGGCAGGTGAGCCAGTCCTCCACGCCCACTCCAAAAGGGGGAGGTGTGATGTAGTACACTGAAAATGAAATGTATTCTGTATTTGTCCTTAAACCATTTCTTAGATTGTGAAGTCCAGAATTCCTCCTGTGGGAATAGAATTTGTAGTATGTGTCTGTAGATTCTCACCCCAGCATTTTGACTGTTTTAATTACCACAATGTTTAGATAACATGGGTCTTATTCATTTTATTGCCAAAGTTGTATATGCAAGCTGTCCAGAATACCTGATGGAGGGCCCCACCTACGACCCGCCCAACCATAAAACCATAGGGCATGACCATGCAAAGGTCATTGATCGGTCCACAGCAGAAGCGCAGTCCGTGATTGCCATCTACTGGGGATAGTAAGCAACCACCCTCATAAGACAATCACGTGTCCACCCACCTCATTATATTTTCAGCCAGTAAAAGAGTAGGCAAATATGAGAGAGGAGGGGAAACCTGGGCAGAGTTTTGGGCCTATAAAACACATGCCCAGACTCAAATCTGTGTTCATAGCCTGGGGTTCAATTTCTGATTAAGCTGTGTTCCATTTTTCCTTTACCATTACCCCTTGGATCTGAAAGCTGAAACATTGTAAGTGTGAATTCTTTCTCATTTTCTCCTTTTTATTTTATAACTGTTGCTCCGTATGTCTGAGTCACTGTTGTTGTATTTTTCATGTAAGCACTGTAAATCATTTTAATATTAAAGTTATCAGTAATACGTTGATTCTTGTTGCTGCACGGATCCATTTCCTTGAAGGAGTGTATTTTTTTGTAGCTGCTGGAGAGCAGTGAGGTGACCCTGTAAGCATTTTTTACGTTTGTTTTTAGAAAATCTGATAGGAATCAGATTCCTTCCGGCTGATTCCTTTTTGATTATTGAAGGAAGGTGGTGGTGGCAGCGGATATATATTTGGGGTGCTGGAACTGTCTTGTGGTGCGATTTATGCTTGATTTGCTACCTGATTGAGAGGTGAGCGCAAGTGGAGATATATCTACCCCATTACAGTGGCCCCCAGTCACGTGCTGGTGAGTGTGTACATGACACACACCCATCAGACTTTTTGGGTATGTTTTACATGGCTGACTTGGATGCTGATTTTTTTTTTTTTTTTTTTTTTTTTTGGATCCGCATCCAAAACCTTGTCAAAAACGCTCCACCGTTGTGGACGAGGTTTTGAAGCTTTCCATTGATTCCTATGGGCATTTTACTCGTGGACACTGCCTCAAGAATTGACATGTCGCTTATTTTTCAGTGCTGAAAATAAACTGAAGACTTTTTTAGTCATTTTTGATGCTGTTTTGGGGGAAGAATCCATGCCTAAGCAGCACCCAAATCAGCTGTGTGAACATACCCTTATGACCTATTCTATCACCATGCCATAAACGTGTGAGATAGGAAAAACCTATAAGGGGCAGTGGATCTGTACAGTGTCTACTCAATGATAGTCAGATCTGTTATTAAAAAAAAAAAAAAATCCTGGAAACTTAACAGCCGCATCAAACTGTTATAATCATTAGAAAGCCACACTGCTCCATATCCCAGTCTAGCTTGTGAGCCATAGAATTGTTTTTATTTCACTTGAAAGTAAAATAATTGGGATACAAACTATAGATGATTATAATCCAGTCTGTGGCCTGGTGACTGGTTGGTTGAAAGTTTAAATCCCCCTTCAGCCGCAGTATTTATTGCCCAGACTACACTGCCAGACAGCGGCAGGAATTACTTTAATAATATTTTATAGAGTTGCAGTGTTTTATGTTAAACTGAAAAAGAATATTTTAATATGTTTCCTGGAATAGGTTTTGCTCTAGTTTGTATTGTGTGTTTGTTTAGTCAGTATAATGAATTAGTATTTTCTGGGTAAAATACCCTTTTAAATCCTAATTTTACTAGTTAATGACCTCATTATATAGCTATTAACAGAGTTGGTCATGATAAACATCTGCTAGGTTTATGTGCTTACATCATTTCTGCAGTTGCACTACTCTTCTCTTTGATTTAAAGAACTGGGGCATAGAGTCCATGTAAAAATACCAAAAGTTATGTTATTCATCAATTGGGGACTTTTAGCGTTGTTCATAGATGAAGGTAGATGTTAGAACTAATAACAGCTCTATTTCTTCAATACAACTTTTTCTTGTTCCCTTTTACTAGATATTTCTTCATTTGAGATTTACTGTTTGTAGCCTCCCTTTTTTTTTTTTTCTTTCTAATAGGTCACTTTCAGTAGATATGGGTGCAGTTCAGCTGGGTCACACCATGTTCACCATGTAACCATCTTGAAATTTTTTGCTAGTTCGGTACAACCACAGTTTGTCCCAATATAGTGGCCTTAAATATCCTAAAATGGGGCCATTACATATTTAACACAGTTGAAAAAGATATGGGTAAATCAAGTTCAACCACAGCTAGGGAGGAGATGTGGACCACTTTCAGGTGTCTGAAAATTTGATAATGACAACCTCTGTCTATAAGGGTATGTTCATACGATGTACTGCGGCGCTTTCGGGAGCTCGCGCTGATCAGCGAGTACTCATGCGGCAGCCCGCCGGCCCTATTGACATGCATTACTCGCGTAATTGACATGTCACTTATCTCCCCACGCGTACAATACGATCGTATTGAATGAGCGGGGAGAGGAGGTGTAATCCATTGTTCTCTATGAGAGCTATGGATTACCGTATTTTCGGCGCGCATCTCACCCGCATTAGAGCGCAAATACGCAGCGAAATGTGTGCCGCAATTACGCTGTGTGAACATACCCAAAGGGTGCTTTCACATGCAGGTACGTTTTTTTTATGCAATTTTTGTGCAGAAATGTACAGCATTAATTGCTGTGCCTTTCTGCTGTCCCAGAGTATGAAAACTTTTTTGATTTTGTAGAAAGTAATAAAAATGCCTTAAGAATTCTCTCTCATTATTCTAGCATTTGGCAAATATAAATAATTTTGGTTCCTAATTGACCTGAAACGGGTAAAGTTTATTCTGATTTATATATATATATATATATTATATATATATATATATAAATGCTTAAAATTATATATTATTATTATATTAATATATATATAATGTTTAATGTGATAAATTAGACTATTATATCAAGATAGATGGATAACAATGGAAAAATCTAAAGGGTAGGTCCGAGGTAGAAAATATTAGAATGGTATTGACGACTCAGATTGCGGCAGAACAATCAAGGTTCAAAGGCAGTAGACCAGCGTTGCTTGCCTTAGATGCCGAAAAGGCATTTGATAATGTCCATTGGGGATGGCTAAATTTAGTCATGGATAAGATGGGGATAACTGACTTGTTCAGGACTTATATACACGCCATGTATCGCAACCCACAAACAAAAAATCTGGATCCGTTGGCCCTACACTTTAGGGAGAAGGATGTATATAAGGGAATAGCAGTGGGGAAGGTGGAGGCAAAACTGGTCTGCTTCGCAGATGACATGCTCTTGTTTATGGAAAATCCGATCGCCCAGGTAAGGAAGGTAATGGAAGTATTAGATTACTCTGGTTCCTTCTCTGAATATAAGGTCAATAGGGACAAATGTCAACCTATGGGGATAGGTAACAAAGGGGGATTAGGCAATGTTAATTTGGGGGTCGAAATAGTGTCCTCACACATTACTTATTTAGGGATTAAGATAGGGACTAGGTCAGGATTATTGTATCAACTGAATTTCTTGCCCATCATTAAGAAAATTAGTGGAAGAGCTAAAGAAATGGAAGAATACAATTAATAAAAATGGTCAGTTTCGCTAGGCTCTTGCATCCTTTACAAAATGTCCCGTTACTCTTGAAACATCAGTACATCAATCAACTTAGGGGGGCTTTCTCATCATTTATATGGCGGAAAGGGAGGGCAAGAATAGCGTTGAGCAAACTGATGCTCAGAAAGCAGCAAGGAGGAGTTCACCTACCTAATATTAGGCTGTACAATTTGGCAGCAATTTGGCACCATGTCTTAGACTGGTTCCATGAGACAAGCCTATTCTCCCACACCCTGGCAGAGGGTCAGTTGGTTCTTCCTTGGGACCTAAAGGCTCTCCTGCTTACTCCATACCGACAGATGCCGGCAAATGTTAAAGACAATCTAGTTTTTAGAGATAACTGGAGACACATCCGAAAGCTTTACAAAAGGCCTGTGCAAATAGCCAAAGTTTACCTCTATGGTCTCTACCAGAATTTAAGCAAGGCAAGAAGAACAAATTGTTCGAGATTTGGAAACAAAGGGGAATTCTTACTCTAGAAAATCTGCCTGAGGGACCAGGGAACAAGCTTATGAGCTGGGAAATGTTGCAAAATAAATACAACCTGGGGAAAGGGCATATATTCCAATATTTGCAGATTAAGAATTTTGTCAGGACTAAATTGGCCAACACCAATAACTTGGAGGAAACAGAGGCCTTTCAGCATATCGTGAGAAAACCTGATGGTATAGGGACCCTATCCAAGATTTACCTTCACCTCCTTGCTTAGTCCTCTGTGGGGACAGCAATGACGGTCTTCAAGAAATGGGAGGAGGAAATTAGTGATCCCAAACACAGACAGAAGGGACTGGAACTAGTTAAAGGAGCAACCGTAAGTGAAATATGGAGGGAAACCCAATTTAAAATCGTGCATAGAGCGATCTATGCCTTCAATATCCCCTTTGACAAAAATAAAGAAGGTACAAGCTATATTAAGGCTTGCCCGAAGTGTTGCCTTCAAGAAGTGGGATTACTGCATTGCATATGGGAGTGCCCACATATACAAAACTTTTCGGAGGAGGTAACTCGCTTCATAGATAAGGTGTGGGGTACCAAGATTCCCCTAGAACCACAGAGCTGCATTTTTCATTATGTGCTTAGGCCCACGGACAGGGATGTGGAGGTAGAAAAATTATGCAAAATTAAAGGTGTACATCTGGCATTACTAGCAGCAAAGCGGATCATACTCCGACACTGGTTAGAGGAGAATCCTCCTGATTTACACGAGATTAAGATATCACTAAAACAGCTGCTATTTCCTGAAAAACTAGATGCAGAAAGAAACAAAGACAGGAGACTTTTTAAGGAAATGGAAACACTTTATTGAAGAGACATATGACAGGCAGGAAATTATAGATATTATAGAACCCTTCAAATATTCCTCTTATTATCTACTAGAAAAATTGAGTGGTAATCTTGGGAAGTTGGATATTACAGTATAAGGGCTGGGTGTGGAGGGGATACAGCACGACAATGTTCTTGTTAAGTTGATAGTTGTGCTGATCAACAAATCAGTATATTGGGGCTAATAAGGTAAAATAAAATGACAAAAGGTGGAGAGAATAGAGTGACACAACATCATAACATACCGTATATACTCGAGTATAAGCAGACCAGAGTATAAGCCGAGACACCTACTTTTGCCACAAAAAACGGGAAAACTTATTGACTCGAGTATAAGCCTAGGGTGGAAAATGCAGAGGCTACTGGTGAATTTCAAAAAATAAAAATGGATACCAATATAATTACATAGGCAGTTTAATGTACCCCATAGGCAGGTATAGGCAATTTAATATCCCCCATAACTATAGGTCCTACATAGGCAGGTTATAGGCAGGTATACTGTATGTCCCTCATAGGCAGGTATATGTCCTTATAGGCAGCTTATAGGCAGGTGTATGTCTCTATAGGCAGGTGTATGTCTCTATAGGCAGGTATAGGGTTTAAAAAAAAAAACCAAAAACACTTGCCTTGCTCCCCCGCTGCTACGCCTCCCGGGCACTCCTCTCCATCTTCTCGGCACATAGCGCGTGATGTCATCAGGCCGCGCACACAGCGTGATGACACATGCTGCCTGTGCCGGAAACTCCGGACAGCTGCAAGTCTGCTTGCGGCTGTCCGGAGTCCACTGCGGGGCAGGGAGCGCTGGCTCTCTGCCCCACAGTGGTATCTCTTCACCGGTGTGCGCTCCGGAGGAGTTGCATCGAGGGGAAGAGATTGCTGACAGCGCACGGGCAACGGCAGTGCCCGGATGCTGTCAGCTACGTGGCATTCAGTTATATGCGTTCCCTGAGGAGTCGCGTATAACTGAAGTGTCCCTGCCGGCGCTCGGGCCATCGCAGCGCCCGAGTGCCGACAGTGACTCGAGTATAAGCCGAGGGGGGATTTTTCAGCACATTTTTTGTGCTGAAAAACTCGGCTTATACTCGAGTACATCAGACAGTACCAGTGTCACATTATTTTTCTAGTATTTTAAAGCCATGTAACCTGCGTTGTAATGCGAAAGAACGATTGTTATATAATGTTTTACAGTTTGCGTGATCTCTGTAATTTCCAAATAAAACATTGTTGAAAAAAAAAAAAAAACTATGGAAAAATCGCAGCACTGCAGAGTTTGGAAAAGTACAAAGACATGGAAACTTTATTCACCCATACTGTGAAAAAAGTCCTATATCAGGGCTGAAACATCACAATATGGGTAAATCAAGTTTCCACGTTTTTTACTTTGTAAAACTCTGGAGGAATGCAATTTTTTTCCATTGTTATTTACATGAAGATTCTTCAGGTCTCAGGTTTTCATCACGGATTTGTTGCAGCAGATCTGCAAAATGCGTGCCATCGAGATGCCCAGTCTAGGTGGTGGAAGCCAGCAGTTTGGGGTCAGTGACGCTAAGTTGCCGTCACTTGGGGTCAGTGACGCTAAGTTGCCGTCACTTGGGGTCAGTGACGCTAAGTTGCCGTCACTTGGGGTCAGTGCCGCTAAGTTCCGTCATTGGGTCAGTGACGCTAAGTTGCCGTCACTTGGGGTCAGTGACGCTAAGTTGCCGTCACTTGGGGTCAGTGACGCTAAGTTGCCGTCACTTGGGGTCAGTGACGCTAAGTTGCCGTCACTTGGGGTCAGTGACGCTAAGTTGCCGTCACTTGGGGTCAGTGACGCTAAGTTGCCGTCACTTGGGGTCAGTGACGCTAGGTTGCCGACACTTGGAGTAGCAGTTAGTATAACTGTGATGCAGTAAATGTAGGCTGGCTTCCTTGGAACGGTTGTAGTGTTGGATGGGAGGCTGTTCCAACATTCCAGACCAGGTCTTACAAGCTTGTTAAGTCTGTTCCTTTGGGACACTGGGGGGGGAGGGACGTGTGGTTGCTACCTGGAGTGTGGTGCAGCAGCAGGCTTGAGGGAAGCTGGAACCAGGAGAACTGGTAAGTGTGGGTTTGTGGCGCTGGGCGGTAGGCTCAGGCCACAGGTCTAGAGAGGAATGCTTATATTTAGTGAGTGGCCAGATGGTTGAGGCGTATGTTTTATATTTTGTGAAAGTGTGCTGTCATATGTTGATGAATAAAGCTGACTGAGGTCCGTTCTATAATGAAAGACGGGTGTCGGAGTGACGTGCTTACCGGATGCCGTAACCGTTTTTCCAAGACGACGATTCTGGAGCTGAGTGACCCCCGGGCAAGTCCAAGATGGCAGCCAAACATCTATCTATGTCTGTCTCTGTCTGTCTGTCTCTGTCTGTCTATGTCTATCTATCGATAGTGAACATTTAGTGGGGCAAACAAAGTAAATCTGTGATGTGTATACAAGTAAATAAAGATTATGGGTTAAAAAAGTAATCATTTGATTAACACATATAATAAGACCCTATATAAAATACATATGTTAGTGTATCACTACTTTGCTTACTATTACCACATTCATTGTTCATATTTCCATAGCTCTCAGGAAGCAGAATAGCAAAAGAAAAAGACTGAGAGAAACTCTCCCCCCACAACAAATCTGGTCCGGTCTGCAGCTATTTAAAATCCTATGACATAATATATAAATGGAAATCCTCAGGGAGAAGGTATTTTTATGTTACATTGTTCCTGGACTTCCTGTCTCCAGTATTGACTTTCCGGCTTCTGGGGGAGGCGTCAGACCGGCGCGTGGCAGCTGCACAATAACAAATACATTGTGTTCTTTCTTTTTCGGATTTTAGTTTCTCTTTCTTTACTTTTTTTTTTGATGACCTAGAGTGATATACAACAAATGTCCTAACTGTGCCAAGTTGGATATCAAACCTTCTATAAAATTATAAGCATTATAGAGTATGTGTCCTTAAAGGGGTTTTACCAGATTGAGTATTTGATTTTATCTAAATAGTGACAAACTTTAGCATCTGCTTAAGCCAATTTCACTCTGTTTTCCTGGCACTCCTGTTGACCGTCATCGTGCACTGGGGACATTATTGATGACGCGTCGTTGCTGTGACAACATTTAGACCTCACATTACTAATGTAGGCAAATATGTCACATCCGCATGCTGTGAAGGATAAACCCTGATGAGCAGAATCAGTAATCAAATATCTTGCAAGGATTTGTTAGCTTGAAGTCTTGAGCCCAAATTGATACATTTTATTGTTTTCTGTTCAATTGATCCCAGAGGAGATAGACAAACATGTAATATTACTTAGGGCCCGTTTACACGGCAAGACTTTCCAGCTGGGGTTTTGATTCGGATTTACAAAACCATCAGAAAATGACCGTGAAACCATCCCCATAGACCTCAATTGAAAATCTAAGTTGTAGTCCCCACAAAGAGGTTGGATTTACCAAAAACTGGGAGCCCGTTCATTTTTTTTCTGTCCTATTTTAGTGTCTCCACAGTTCATATAACCAACAGCACACACAGATTTTCTTGATGCAATTAAGAAAACTTTATTCTTCCATTTATGTTAAGCACCGTATGCAAAATCAGAACAAAATCCGGGTGAAGTTAGTAAACATATAACCTATTATTCATAGCGCATATTCCAAACGTTTTCGGTCAGAGACCTTTGTCTAAGGAATCTATAAAAAATTAATATTAATAGTGTTAGTATATAAATAAATAAAATACAAAAATTAAAACAATATTAAAATCATTAAGTGACTTGCATAAAATGCTGACAATAAGACAAGATCACAGTACATAACATGTATCAAAGTACATGACAGAACTGCAAAACAACCAGTTAGTACACACAGATGTTAAAGGGGTTGTCTCACTACAAGGATCACCACTTTTTATGTTAAAGATCTTGCAAAAACAAGTAACAGTGTCCTACCTATTCCTAGATATCCCCTCTTGTATGGGCTGCATTAGCTCCTTAGGTCGCTATAGCTACAGACTTGTTTGATCTATCCTGATAGGCTGCCAGCACTGGTTGCTATAGCTACAGACCTATTCAATCTCTCCTGATAGGCTGCCAGCACTGGTTGCTATAGCTACAGACCTGGCTTCTACTGCAGCCTAGTAGAAGCCAGTAAACACGCCCCTGAATTCAAAATGAAACCAAGAAAACAGGACTGAGGTAACATGAATCAATGTAGTGAGACAACCCGTTTAAGACATATAAGACACTCAGACGGATAATATATAGTCAATGCATGACGTGTTTGCAGATTACACGTAGCCGAGCACATAAAAACACTATCATCATCAAATCACATAATATCAAACGTGTTCATAAATGATGTGCAAACAGCGATACATCTAATACACCAAAGAGGCTATAGAAATGTTTAACAAAAAAAAGAAAAGAAAGATCTTTAACAAAAAGAAACCAATAAAGCTAACAGAAAATCCATCATTAACCAACCTTATGAAGATAAATTACAATATCCTTTACCTGTATTTTAGTGTTTCAACCACCCGTTGAATTCAAAACTCCATAGAGATGAATGGGACCTGTTTTCTGACTGTAAATTAGACGGGGAAAAAAAACTACTTAAAATCCACATTGAAACCAACGTCAAAATTCCAACAAGTATTTTGACCGGTGTCGTGAGGACGCAGCCTTATACAATATTACTTGCTTACAACTTCATAAAGATTTGAATAATGTAGCTAATTAGGTTGATGCTTGGCTCGGCTCTGGGCATGTTGAAATCTATCATGCCCGACCCTTCACCCCCCCCCCACCCCCACCCTCGACATAGGCCATTAGAGGACAGCTGGTACACCTCCACACACATGAGATGATAGGCCTACGTTCTTCTATTGTATACAGGCACCTTAACGTGTAGGTACATTATATGTTCTAAAGACAGTGGCAGGGAAAATATTTGTTTTATCTCTACAATGGGAATACCGTACCTTTTTTTTTTTATCTTCGCTTAACCTTGTTTACTTGTTTTCTTAAATTCTTTCTTGTTACCTGGTGACAGTGAAACATCAAACATGTCCTCCTAGTGAAAGTCACCGATTACTATACCTGTTTTGCCAATATTGACCCAGGCTCCTCATTCACCTCCTATATACACATATGTGAAATCCTCAAGACATGTTATTGAGTTTCTTGTTGTGTAACAGAGTTTATCTGAGAGTTTTAAGAATCTAAGATTGACCTAAATAAATATGACTTGTGTTTACAGATAAAGAGTAAAACCAGTCCACCCTTTTCTCACAGCATGACAAAGACATTGGACAGGCTTTGTTGATCAGGGTGTAGTCGATTTTCATTGGAAACTGTCCTAGTCAAACTTGTGTGCCACAGAGGTCTTGCTATAGTAGTAGTCAGAATAATCTTGCATAAACTATGTATGGTTTTATACCAGTAACGTGTTAACTGGTCTATCTGCACACGATGGATCTTTACACCGGCTTTATGCCATTTCCGAAATCTGAGTAAATTCCACCTCCTTAAAGGGAATGTGTCATCAAAAATTGAGTCATTGTTTAAGTCCCGTTTTTATGTTAAACACATTTTTTAGGAATTTTTGGTTTTTTTAATTTTTCATATCACTTTCAATATTTTTTAATTCTTAAGTCTTGCAGTTTTCACTTTGGCCACTAGACCTTGTTTGCACTGCTTCAACAGCAGTCAGGGAGATGCTTTACAGTAGCTTCATGCACATAGGAGACTTAAGACTGACTTAGTCCCATTCACATCTATAGGAGAGTTTTCTAATCATGCTCTGTGACCTGGGAAGAAGTCGCTGTGCAGGGAGGTGAAAGGGTGAACTGTGACTATCTCCTCTTGTGACTGGTGGATCCTGTGTTATCTATTCACACTGGTGTCTCCTTTCAGTTTCACCCTGCTTTTCCTGATAATGAGCAGACAACTGGGAATCTTTCTTTACAGAACAGGAAGTTTGACTATTATTAGACCTAGTGGCCAAAGTGAAAACTGCAGGACTTAAGAATTATTAAAAAAAATACTGAAAGTGATATGGAAAATATAACCAAAAATTCTTAAAAAATGTGTTTA
Source organism: Phyllomedusa bahiana (assembly GCA_025379985.1). Lineage (NCBI taxonomy): Eukaryota > Metazoa > Chordata > Amphibia > Anura > Hylidae > Phyllomedusa > Phyllomedusa bahiana. Next base: position 111,736 of record JAODAL010004039.1, on the reverse strand, counting down.
ACATAAAAATGTGAGTTAAACAATAAGTCTTTTTTGATGACACATTCCCTTTAACCATGTCCCGTTCACTTCTTTGTATGATTTTTCCTACATAGATTTGTGAATCTTAGGTGCTGAAGTCAGTGACATTGATTATTCAACATAGGTACTGAATCGGATTGATGGGGCTAATCCATGTCCATAATTGTCCTGTACTGGTATTTACTAAAGCGATATGGCCATAAGTCCTTCTTAAAGAGTCTGTCCATGTTCTAGCAGAAAATATACTTCTTCTAGGGCCAAATTTAAACAAACATTTACTTGCCTTTCCCCAGTTCTTGTGCTCCGTCCCTCCAGTCTTCCGTTAGTCTGCTATCGGAGACGTCACCGCTGTAGATGTCACATGCCTCTACTTACATTACCGTTCAGAGCTGTTCACTTTTGCACAGTGATGTAAATAGAAGCACGTGACAGCTGCAGCGGTGATATTACCATTATGAAGTAGCAGACCATAAACAGAAGACCGATGGGACACAGCGGTGGATTATGGGACCAGGAAGAGGTATAGGGTTTTGTTTTTTTTTCATTTGGTCCCAGGATTATAATAATAATTTTTGTTACAACAGGGACAACCCCTTTAGCATCTCTGTAGGCCATACTGCTCTAACACGGGGCAATCAGTTGTCCTTGAAAAAGCTCCAGCCATTGTAAAGCAATTGTATTACATGCCAGCCATTCTGAAAAATCAAGTAGTGTGTGGTTAGGCCGGGTGCACCGTAACGTAAGCATGGTGACTCACAGAAGTAAAAATTTGGCTAAGATACAGCAAACATTTAAAAAAAAAAAGATGTATTATTTCAAGCTGTAATACTTGTCATGATAAAAAGGAAGATCATGTCAGGAGAAATAATACAGCCACTTGCACAATATATCACATGTAATTTTCTTGTGCAGCAATAAACTAAACTCTAGGTCTGTAGCATGAAAGGGAATCTGTGATCAAATTTTTTTTTTTTTATTGATTAAATGTGTGTTCATTTTTGTCTACATTTTTAGCATATTTTTTTTCTTCCATTCAATTTGTTGTAAATATTAAAAAATGCATAATATTTTAAAGGGTTTCCCACTCTTAGCCACCAGAGGGAGCACATCCAAATTAAAAACATTTTGGTCCATGTACAAAGACCATGTATGACAGCACTGCTGTGATGGGGGCTGGTCTGGTGGTGAACTCACAAGCCTCACCCTCCCTGTGTGCATAAGGAGGGGGTTTGATTGAATCTCCATTTTGTTGGTGATGAGGACACCATACGGAGCTGCTTTGTATCCATAGCTGAAAAGGAATAACCAAGTAAAAATTGTGATTACATTTAGGCCTGTTCCCCACGGCTTTTCTTTGGGGTACTCCGTTTGGTCATCCCCAACGCTTTTCAATAGCCCCTTCTTGGTTTCCTGCCCCTTCCCCGCCCCAATCAGACCACACGTATCCGGGGGAAATAAATGAAATTTTGTGAATTTTTACATTGGCTATTTTATTAGAAAACCAAAAAGGGGGGCCCGCATCGACTTTTTTCACAAAACGACCCGATGATTGGCGGTATTTACGCGTACACCTCGATTCCCCGATGCGTCCTTATCCCCCATCTGTTCCAGGAATTGTCAGTTCAATTTTTCTCCAAAAGATGCAGCAGGAGCCCTATAAAAACTATAGGGTGCGATTCTGTTTAAGCCAAAATTTCATCCAAACACTGCTGCGGTTTGCATCCGAAAGACGCTACTTTTGATGCGCTTTTCGGACCCAAACCATCCAAACTCTGTGTGCCCCCATCCCCTTACTCTATTTCACTATGGATATGCAGAAGGAAGCCACAGTATATGTCTGCATCCCGCTCACGGGAAATCCCCCAGGTGGCCCACCGTCTACATATCCTATGAACGATGTGTACGCCCAGGAAGAAAACAAAAGAGGAATGACGTATGTCAAGGGGAACAACGTGTACGACGGAGGAACTAAAGAGAACGACGGTTTTCAAGGGGACGCATGTATGCAGGAGGAACAAAAAGGGAAAGCTGTCAGTGGGGCGACATGGAAAGAAAAAGGGGGAAAACTTCGAGGGGGGGACTGTTTCAAGGGGAAAGACATGAGACGGAGGAACTAAAGAGGCGACTTTGTCAGAGGGGAAACATGTACAAAAGGAACTAAGGAGGAATGACGTGTGTCAGAGGGGAACGACGTGTACGACAGGAGGAACTAAAGAGGAACTCAGCGAACTGAGTCTTGCGTCGAAATTCGCTGCCGCGGAGTCTTGCGTCGAAATCCGCCGCCGCGGAGCGGAGTCTGGCGTCGAAATCCGTAAAGAATCTAATTTTCAGCATCAGAAGCGTGAGTACTTTATTAGCACCAAATCAAGAGGATTTTAGCGCCAAAATCCATTTAAAAAAAAAAATTTGCGCAGAAAGCGAGAGAATTTATTAGTGCAAAATCTGTAAAAAAAGAATTTGGCGCAAAAAAAATTGCATTTTTACGTCAGAAGCGAGAGAACTAAAATTAGCAGAAAAATTTTTGAATTGTGCAAAATCGTTTGACAAAAGCACAATCACTTATTAGGAACGAGGACAAGTCGGACACCTGTCAGCCTCTCTCTGGCAGCCCGCGAGAGCACAGAGGGGCTGGACATTCAGTAGCTGCCCCTCTGGCCTCCACAATCATGGTTCCCTGCTCCCTGCAGACAATAGAGCATGCTGAGCTCACAGCAGGGGGGCTCTCACAGAGGTTAACCAGACTGGAATTGTTTCAAGTCTCTTACCTACAGTATTTACTTTATGGCAACTTCCTTTGTGTCCTGCAATTCACACAGCAGAGAACTGTCTCTGAAGGGGGGCAGGGCTCGCACACACATGAAGCTGTATAACTTTTTTTTATAGGCTCAAAATTAAAGTTACAGTAACTGGGAATAAAAAGATGATAGAAAACACACACATTACTGCAAAAAAAAATTAAATAAATTGCGACACAATCCCTTTAAACACTAAGGACTGAATAATTTGTTGAGGTGTGACTGACCTTTAGTAAAGATGATGCACCACTTCTCTGGCGAGGCACAAGGCAAAAAAAAAAAAAAGCGCATGGCATTTTCGACACATATATGAAGCCAATGCGCTCAAATGTCAGGCAGCGTACTATAAGCTCAGCAATTCCAGTTTAGAAGTTTGACAGCAGGCGTGGCTCTGACATATTTATTAAAGGGGTTTTGCCACAATGTAATGTTGGCGTGGGATCCTCCAAAATGGGTATTTAATCACTTTTCTAAATATGTCATCAAAAAAGTGAAGCCTCTGAGAGCTACAGTCTGACTAAGATGACCTTGGTTTCCTGACAGTTTACATTAGACACGACCAGGAGCTGATCTGGCCGCACTTGTGGTGTTTGCACTTCTTATTTGATGGCAGGGAACATGAACGAGCTTTGTAGGGACTGGGGAGAAAGATCTTTTATCTTTTGTATAGAGAATCCACTGGTTGTAATGAAATTATCTGAGTAAACATGCAGATGCTCCCTAGATCTCTGCTCAGCCCCCCTCCCTCTTCCTCTGCAGCATTCATGAAGGAATGAAAGAAGGCTGCCTGCTGAGCTTATCTTCTCTCCTGAGCAAATAAGAGGGAGAAATGAAACACATATAGCTTGTGCACAATACAGTTCTCCTATGTGGATTAGCAAAACAATGTTTTCTCTACTACAGAGACTGAGTATCAGGAGCATGCATGGGAGGTGGAGCGATGACATCACAGAGGAGGCACTTGTTTTTTTTAAACACAGAAACACAACGCCCCTTTTTTCAGACCTCAAGAGGGGAGTATCAGCCTGTTGGGCAAGGAACTCACTTCTTGGCAAAACCCCTTTAAGGATGAAGAACAGAAAGTGGTACATCTAAAACCAAATTCATTTTGGTGTATTTCTCATTGAAAACAGTGCACAGTCAGCAATGGTTCAAGAATTGTTCCAGTAATGTATAGAGTGGTTTACTTTGTTAACCCCTTACCTTCATTATCTTCATTTGATCTATGAGTACGTCATGGTGTTAGTAAGGGTCTATGTAGCTGGATTAGGCAGTGGGTGCTGGCAACTAATTGCAGCTGACACCCACCGATAATAGCAGGGAACGGAGTTGGCTCTGTTCCCTGCTGTTTATTTCTTTAGATGCTGCTGTGTCTAAATGAATGATTAATAGTACCACACACCATTTCTCGCTCCAGTCAGCACCCTCGCGGTGAGATCGTGGGCTGACGATCGTTTAGCATAGCAGCTGGAGGCCTTGTGAAGTCTTCCATTGCCACCATGTCTGCGATTCTAACACACTCTTCCCCAGGCAGGAAATGCTAGAACTGCCATATTTGAATGCCATTTTTGCATAATTTATACAATACAAAATGGTGTACTAATGATCAAGCCCTCTAGTGGTCAAATACCCAAAGGGGACTTGATATTACTGTGGGAAAAAGTTTTAAAGTATAAAAAAAAAGAAAAATATTAAAAGTTGAAATTGCCTTTTGCCATTTTACAAATATAAATGAATAAAGTTACACATAATTGGTATCGCCACATCTGTAAAAGTCCGAGCTATTGAAATATAACATCCTTTATCCCGTACGCTGAACACCATAGAAGAAAAAAAATTCCAAACTCCAAGACTGCATTTTTTTTTGTTTACTTCATGTCCCATAAAAGTGATCAAAAAAGTCGCGTTTATCCCAAACTGGTACAAATATGAAAAGCGGTCCACAAAAAATGTGCCCTCACTCAAGTCCACAGTTGGAAGTCCAAAAAGTTATTGGTCGCAGAAAATGGCACTGTAGGAAAAATGTAAAAAATAGTGTTTTGGATTGTTTTTTATAGTACTAAAGCATAACAAAAACCCTACATGTTTGGTTTCACCGGAATTGTATCAACCTGCAGAATACAGATAACACATCATTTATACCGAGAGTGAACACTGTAAAAGCAAAACCTCTGCAAACATGAGTGTTTTGTTTTTCCCACATTTCTCCCCACTAAGAATGTTTTTGCGGTTTCCCAGTATATTCTATGGTGTGGTGAGTGACACCATTAGAAAGTACATCTTGTCCCACAAAATAAGTCCTATGTCTATATAGATGCAAAAAAAAAGCTGTGGTTCTTGGAAGGAAAGGAGGAAAAAACAACGTGCCCAAAAAAAAAAAAACAGCGGTAGAAGGGGTTAAATTATGGATGGTCAGTCCAGGGCCCACTTCTCTCCTCTATCTACACTCTTGGTCTGGGTCAGCTCATAGCTTCACACGGCTTTCAATACGACCTGTATGCGGACAACACCCAACTTTACATCTCCGGTCCTGATATTAACTCTCTGCTCTCTTGGATCCCAGACTGTCTGTCGTCCTCCTTCTTCTCCTCCCACCTCCTAAAACTAAATGTGGAGAAAACCGAATTCATCATCTTTCCACCGTCCCACTCCATCCCTCCACCTCCATCTCTCTATCACTGTCAATGGCTACACCCTCTCACCAGCTCCGCAAGTCCGCTGTCTTGGGATAACCTTTGACTCCTATCTATCTTTCAATCCACACCCACACCTCTGCCTGCCGCCTCCACCTGAAAAATATCTCGCGCATCCGCCCTTTCCTTAACTCTGACACTACAAAAATGCTGGTCCACGCCTTTGTCATCTCTCATCTAGACTACTGTAACACCATTCTCTGTGGCCTCCCATCTAGCACTCTCGCTCCCCTTCAATCCATCCTCAACTTTGCTGCCCGTCTCATCCACCTCTCTCCTCGCTACTCCTCTACCTCTCCCCTCTGCCAATCCCTTCACTGGCTTCCCATTGCCCAGCGAATCCAGTTCAAGTTACTAACCATGACCTACAAGGCTCTCCATAACCTCTCCCCTCCGTACATCTCTGCCTTAATCTCCAGATATCTCCCCTCACACAATCTCCGCTCCTCACAGGACCTTCTCCTCTGCTCTCCCCTTATCAGCTCCTCACATAACCATCTCCAAGACTTCTCTCGTACGTCCCCGATTCTCTGGAACTCATTACCCCAAAACATCAGACTTTCCCCAACTTTTACCAGTTTCAAAAGCAACCTGAAAACCCATCTCTTCATGATTGCCTATAACCTACACTAACCCCACCACCAGTACACCGGCCCACAAACATGTCTGCCCCTCACCTCAGTTCTCTACACTCATTCCTTCTAGATTGTAAGCCCTCACATGCAGGGTGCTCTTTCCTCTCTGTGTCAGTTGCTAGTCATTTATCGTCACCATTGTATTTGTTCAACATTTGTTATGTATGTAACTCCCCTTGAATGTACAGCGCCCTGGAATTAATGGCACTTTTGAATGATGCAGTGAAAATGTATTAGTGGCCTGATTTTTAGATATTTTTTTATTTTCTCCAGCAGAATGTTGTGCTGATCATTCTTCACCGGTGACGGAAATGTTCTCAGTCCCTGCTGGTGTTACTGGCCTATGGCTCACTTTTTGAGATACTACTGTGGATACTGAAGGCTCATTTGACACATTTTAATTTTCTTCAGTAGCATCATCTTTATCACATTGCTGCTGCTAATACTGCTAGTTTGCGTTTAAAAGTTGCGTTATAACACAGCAAATCACTCTGCACTTTCATGGAAACAAAGGGATTTTTCATTGAAAACAACCCCCTGCAAACTCTTTTCCCACCTGAAGCGGGGCCGGGGACAAAGGGTAGGCAAAGGGTTTAGACACCCCCTAGGGCTCCATTCATCCCGGGCAGAAAGGGGGCGCAAAAGATGTGGAGTGGCAAAATTTTTGACATTGGGAGGGGAGGTGTGAGGGCGCTACATGCCTTATTTGCCTAGGGCACCAGAATACCTTGTCCCAGCTCTGCTGTAAGGTGAAATGTCGCTCTCAGCTCAACAGTGTCAGGCGGTACAACATATATTTTTTTTTTGCGCATATCAGTTTGTCTAAAGATTCTCCAAATTTATTAACCGCTGTGCGCCAATTTCATATACTGTATACTCATCTAGTTTCCCTTTCAAAAAAACACTGACCCTACCCTAGCCATTTTTAATAAATTTGGGGCCCCATAAACTTGTACCAATCAAGCAGACTTTTATGCCATGTTTACACGGCTTATTTTGATGTGATTTTGGACGGGGTTTTTTGGGAGCTTTTCCCTCGCCCAAACCTCGCCCCAAAACACCCCCTTTTAAATTTTAATTGATTCCTATTAAAACCTTGTTGAAAGTTCACAACTTGATTTTTTAACCCCCCCCCCGGCTTTTTTAAAACCCGCTGAAAAAGAAGTTTTTATGTAATTTTGAAGCGCGTTTTACCCCGATTTTTTGGCGCTTTTTTTGTCCGGGCTTTTAAATTTGTTTTGGGTGAAAATCTCTCGAGAAACGCCCCAAAAAACCTCTCTGAAAAAGCGCGTTTCCGGCGGAGGTTTAAAATTTGGAATTAATTGAATCTTAAATTTAAAATTGGGGTTTTTCTTTTTTTCCCAAAAATTTGATAACTTTGGTGACGGGCAGGGGAAATTTTTTTTTCTACAATTTCCATAACAAAGCATAGATGTACCACCTACACGAATCAGGGCAAGCACTAATGGTTTAAAACAATCAAAACTTAAAATATTGATGTACTGTATTTGGACAACTAAGCATTTGCTACACTTGGACTGCTGAGCATTTTCATGCTATTCAGCGGTCTAAAATCGGCCCAGGAAGAGTCGCAAAATTTTGGGAAAAGGGTTTAAAAAATTATTTGATCTGTAAATTTTTTTAAATTAAGGGTTTCATGTTTACAGAAATCTGTTTCTTTCCCAATTTTCCTGGGGGGCCCGGGGCCCCTTTGGGGATTGCATGAAAACCCACAAAAATCTCGAAGATACAGTTTTATCAAAAGGGAAAATTTTGACTTGTATTAAACTATTTTGTACTTGCCCTTCCCTTCGGGTGTTTCAAGCCCTTTGGGAAATAAATTTCTTGCGAAGCCATAAAGGGGCAATAATGGTGTCTTTTTCCCAAAGGAAAAACTGGGCGGGAAAACCCTTCACGATGAGGTACCCCGGGTAAGTGTAAGGGGAAACTCCAAAATGACATTTTTAAAAAAAATGCATGCACCCCTTAAATTTTTGTAGTTTTAAAACCTTAAATTTATCACTAAAAAACCCCAATGTTTTGTGAAAAAAAGAAGCTATTTACACTTTTACTAATTATTGTTAGGGCGTATGCAGATGCAAACCTGATGCAGGGACCCTTTTACAACAGCCAAAAAAAACCTTGGATCCATACTCTTTTCTTGATGTATCTGCCCCCCAAAAAGCATATATTTTCCCCTTAAAACAATGTATTTAGTGGAGAATCAGGATTTTTTTTTTTTGTTAGCCAGTACTGTAGTCCTGTATATAAATGTTAAAAAATGCGTTTTGCAGGATTTATTTCATTTTATTACATCCATATTCAATTTTTTATTGTTCTTTATTCTTTTATGTTTTATAAATAGGCGTCCATCGGATTAACCCCCCGCATTTGTGAGGCAAGTACATTTTTGATGTTCAGTAAAGCACAAACAAAGTAAATACCGTCACTGATGTGTAGTAAATACCGGTGCTTACGGGTAGTAAATATTAGCTCTTATTTGTAGTAAATACCTTCTCTTATATGTAAAGTAAATACCAGCATTTATGTGTAGTAAATTTCCTACATGTGGTAAACAGACACACACACTTAAGTCTAGTAAAAACCAGTACTTATGTGCAGTAAATACTGCCACTTGTGTGTAGTAAATCACATACATGAACTACACACAAATATGTAGTAAATACCAGGACTTTTATGTAATAAATAAATTATATGTAGTATATACCAGCACTTATGTGTGGTATTTAACTTACATGTAATAGATACCCACATGTAAATGCAGTAAATGCTTTTAAGTACATGTAGTAAACATATGCACATATATGTAGTACCGTATTTTTCAGACAAAAAGATTTCACTTTTTTCCCCCCCAATTTGGGGGGAAAAAAGGGGGACGTCTTACAGTCCGAAAAATACGGTAGGGGCGTCCCTTTTTTTTTTTTTCAAAATATTTTGAGGAGAACATTTATACAAATTTAAACAATTTCAGTGGGGTCCCTACATGTACAAAATTTAAATAGTTTACATTAACCTGTGACTAACCCAATTTCACATGTGGTTTCGTCCAATTTACATCCCGCCTATCATATTTCTAAAACCCAAAACTCTCCGCTTTTTTTCACATTTTCTACCCAAAAAATTTTTAAACCCCCAACTCACCCCTTTTAAAAAAAACCTAAAGTGTCATCTTGCCTTACTTTTTCTTCTAGCACTGTCTCCCACCCAAACTTCCTAGGGTTTTCCCCCCAGTTGTTCTTTCAGATAGTAACTAGTACCTAAATGGGGTCCACTATGTCCCCTTATTTTCTTGATCTTTGAATGAATTTCCCAAAAAAAAAATGTTTCCCTTCTCAAAGAAACCCCCTGCCTTTTTGTCTTTTTATTTTTGCGTCTAGCTTTTTCGTGAAAAAATAGCTGTTTCAGGGGCAGTACTACCTCTTTCCCACCGTTGGGATTCCTTCCCAACCAGTTCCTCAAAATCACCTTTTTAAACTTTCCAGAAGCGTTAGGTTGGGTCCCCCTTTGGTTTTTTCTAAGAAAATAAATTCCCCCTCCCCTTTAAATTTCCCCCCCGGACCCAAAAAAAAAAGTAAATAGACAGCACTTTAGGTGACCGGGTACTGAAAAATTTCCCCAAAATTTCTCACGTAACTAACCACCTCCTCCCCCGAGGGTTGGGCCCCCTAGGGCAATTTCCCCATAGAATGTATAGACCCACCGTCCCCCTTTCCCCATTTTGGACATTTGGTCAGATATTTCCCCCTATCTTTTGGGCCCAGGGAAATTGAATGCATATAAATTTCTCCCATAGCCAATCTAAACAACACTTCCCCCACCCCTTTGTTTAAACGTGCAACCCGACTGCTTCATTTCCCTTTTAAGGGTTTTTTTCCCAAAATCCTCTCTTCTAGCTCAAAACTCCCATTTTTAAATAATTTTGGGAACTTCTTGGCGGGCGACCATGGGCTGCAGGTTGCTATAAAAACTAGACCCCAAAGGCCCCCCCGTCCCCCGGGGTTTTTTATAATCCCCCTTTTTTTCAAACCCCCCTGGTCATAAATCTTTTTCCCAAAAGATGAAGCTTGGGTTTTAAAAAAGTTTTTTTTAAATTGCCCTATTGATATCTAAGCTGTCTTTCCCAAATGTAACTTTCCTTTCCTTTTTTTCCTCCCAAGAAATCAAATTTTCCCCCCTTTGGGCCTATTAAAAATTTCCCCGGGAGGGGCGTTTTTATGGTCCGTGCGTGGGAACTACATGGGGGACATTTTTCAATGTGTCTAACTGTAAGACAGTTTTTAAATTGGAAATAAAAATTTTACAATGCGCCACATTTATCATAGTTTGAAAAAAACTGGGTCAGGTTAAAAAATAACCCAGGGCTAACTTTTTCCACTATTAATTGGGTTTCTTTTTTGCCACCAAAATGCGGCAGAATTGTGGCACGTTTTTAGTATACCTTAAGCCATGTCAACTGTAATTTTTATCTCTAATTATATATTCCTCTTCGGGTTGATAATAAGTCCCTTGGGGAGATTTATGCCTTCTATTATATCTTTTGTGTAACCTATTCAAATTTCTACAAATAAAGTTTAAATTTTGAAATTTTAAAAAAGCCATGTCACTTTCATGTAAAGCCAAACCCCTTTTGCCAAGGCCACGTCCCGTTTTGACAGACGAGGCGCAAAAGTGTCTAGAAAAATGTCTAAAGGCCCCTGTAAAGTGGGTGTAAAAAATGTACCCATTAATTTTGGGGCAAATTGTGCCCAATTCTTTGGGAAAAAATGCCCTTTATCATTTGGTTTCCCGTCCCATACCCTACAGTACATAAATAGAGAACACCTGGAGGGATTCTATTGAAACACAAGGAAAACATGGCGTTTGTATAGAACTGAGACACTGACTGACTGTAAGATAGTTGTCCTTCTTTTTGAGTTTTTTACTTTAAGATTTTTGCACATTTCTTACATTAAATATAGTTTGACCTAAAAACGTTTAGACTCATGTATTCTAATTTCACTATTTGCAGGGTCTATTCAGTTATAATGATGGCTCCCCGGGGACTCCCCTTCAACCGGGGTTGAAGTGATGATTGTTGTTTTTTCTAAATAAAAACAAAGTCCCCGTGCTTTTAAATTACTGTAAATCCTGGTTGCTGGTGCTTTCTTACTTTAAGTCCCTAAGAGTTTTAGCTCTGTAAGGCAATATTCACACGGCTTATTGCCAGCGTAACTGCGGGGCCGGATTTCGCCCCGCAATTACACCGGCAGTCGTGCAGCAGGGGCGGGGCGGGGTGCCGGCAGCTCGCTGGCCCCATAGACACTCAGTATTCTCGGCGCGTAAACGCCGTAAATTATTGACATGTCACTTTCTCCACCCGCAGCGGATTCGCCGAGCGGGGAGAAGAGACGGAATCCATCGTTCTCTATGAGAACTGTGGATTACCGTAGTTACTGGGACGGATTGGAGCCGTACTACAGCGCAAATACGGCGCGCAGTACGGCTCCAATCTGTCCCAGAATAAGCCGTGTGAACGAGGCCTAAGACCTCATGTACTTGGCATTGCTGCGTGGGATAAGGTGCACATAGTCCACACTGTTCTGTACTGTGCAGACTTCACTTCTGCAAAGCCGTGCTGTTATGGATGCTGTATGTGGTTTAGAATTGCCTTTCTGAAAAAAAGCAAGCCCTTCCCTAAAATAGACATTGATCGGATAGGAACATATGTTCTAATTTTTTTTTTTTTTTTTTTTTTATATATTACTCACTATTAATATTGTCTTTCAAGATGTTTAAACTGTCCATGCCATAGGCACTTATACAACCCCATACCATCAGAGATTAAGGATTTTGAACTGTGTGCTGATAACAAGCTGCGTGGTCCCTCTCCTCTTGAGATCACAGGATACAGCGGCCATGAGCTTTGGCCCAGAGAAGCCTGTGGCATTTCTGGATTGTTGATATATGGCTTCTGTATTTGTGGATTGGATAGCAAACTGTGTTCACAGACAAAGATTTCTGAAAGTATTCTTGTACACATGCAATGATTTGCTTGCCTGAATCATGCCCGTTTTTTAAGCATTGCAGCCTGAGGGACCTTAAGTCATGATCATCCATTGTTGACCATTGACCTTTTCTCTTGTGTACATGGATCTTTCCAAATTTTCTAAAGCTTTTGATATTATGTACTTTTAGATGCAGGATAGTCTGCAATTTTTTGTTGAGAAACATTTTACTGAAATTGTTCTACAATTTTTAGACAGGTTTTTCACAGATGGGTGAACCTTTTACTTCTGAGAGACTCTGCCTCTCTATCATGCTCTTTTTATACATAGTCATGTGACTTCGTTAAAAATGGACTCTCCAGCTGTTTTTGTTTTTGTTTATTAGTACTATTTATTTTTCCATTCATTTATTAACCCTGGCCCAGCTTCTTTGGGATGTGTTGCTGCCATCTATTTCTAAAGAAGTTAATTTTTTACAAATTAAACTTCTGAACTGTGTTCTGCTGTGAATAATAATAATAAAATCTATGCTTCCAAGTCATTGCATTCTTGTGTTTATTTTCTTATTTTGGAATTTGGGGTTGTATGAGTTATTCATGTTGTAATTGTTTTCAAAATGTTTGCTTAAGTTTTCTAGAAATTTATAATGAGCGTGTCCGGGATTTGCTGCACCAATCTGAGCAGAAGAAACCCTATACACTGCGGGTCAGGGAGCACCCAGAGAAGGGGCCATATGTGCAAGGTATGTTAGAAAAGCAACAGTGGCTAAAGAGCATATAGTGTAATACACAGAATGCTTTAATGTCTACTTTTATTATTGCTAAAGAATTTGTATCACCTGTAGTGGTTTAAAATGTTTTCTTTGGTAAATGAATTACAATTTTGGATAATGTAAGACTTCCGTATAACTTGACAGGGCATTATGAAGCCCCTCATTGTTTCCTAGATGCTGCAGTGGACTTTAGGGTATGTTCACACTGCGTAAAACGTATCCACACACGTACTAAAGTGTGGTCCATGTTTGGATACATTTTCTGTGCAGCAGAAACGTACTCTCTAGTTTTAAATAGGGTGTCGGAGGTGTAAAATGGGTCAAGCATGGACATGTCAGTTCTTTGATCGGATCCGTTAAACATACCTGACATACATATGTAAAATTGTAATCATTGTAAGCCACACTGAGTATTGTTAGATACGTGTTTTGTGTCCGTTTTTGGGTTTGAAAATAAACCCAAACACATCTAAAAAAACACTATGTGAACATCCTCTTAGTCTGCTGTCCAGCTCTCCTAGCTACATTCAGAAGAGATTCTTTTTTTGGCGCATAATCTAATTAAGCAACAGTGTGTGACGTGGAGCCAAGTCAAAATGATAAGCATGAGTTATTATAGGAATCAATATGATTTTGGCACTTGAATCCCCACTGACGATGTTTTTTGATAATTATTGTACACAAAAAAAAAACTGTTATACTTGCTGCAATGCATCCTAGGAGCATAATTTTTCTCTAAATCAGATTACCGTACATCATCTGAAGCTAATTTGAGAAATGCAAATCTATGTAAACCATTTACAAAGTTGCTAAGTATATCTAGATGTAAACAGTAAATTAAAGAGGTTGTCTTGCTACAAAGATTAGCTTTCATCATGTTGGGAACACTAAATGAAGACATTTTCCAAATATATTACTTTGTTAATTTTTTTTTGTTAAGGAGCTACAAGTGATTTTATCACCTTCTGAGCTCTCTGGTTCCCCAAGTGACTGACCTGTGTACTTCTCCCCCCCCTGCTGTTTTTTCAATCTGATAGCAGTGAGTGACTTCATCACATAGGTTATGCAGCACAGAACTCGGGACAGTGAGAGCTTGTTTGTTATCTGATCTTTCAGACAAAAGCCAGTAATTACTGCTGTTTACTTTACCTCAGAAGCTTCCCTAGTCCTGACAGCATGAGATTTATCTAATTGCAAAGTCTGACTACACAGACTCATAATGCTAATTAAAAGACAGCTTGACCTGGAAGTGACAGAGCAAAGCAGCATTATTACATTCATGCATCCTATGAAACTTTGAGATGAGACAACCCCTTTAATGGTCGAAATACTCAATGTGAGAATAATTTAAGGGGTTGTCCATCTCATATTTTCCTTTTTTTTTCTTTTTTTTAACATATGTTTATTCAGTTTCTCATGGACATCACAATAAATTGGTTACAAAATATGTACATTGTCTTTGATGGAAGGTAAACATAATAAGATGTTAGCATCAACAACAGCGGTTATTGGTGCGAGCTTCGGGTTTGCCAGGGCAAGAGAGGAACGCCGTTCGTCTTAAAAATGACAGATGGAGCCTTACACACAGTCCAAACGAGAAACCAATTTTCTAATTGAAAACATTGAAAGTATACAAACAGAACTACAGGGAAAACAATCATTTACAACAAGCACTCCAACAATGAAAAAAAAAGAAAAACCACGCAACCACCAAATTTCTAACACACAGAAGCTAAGAACAGTAACCAGACTAAACCGACACACAACAACGAAGTTTTTTCTTAATTTCCGTAGAAGGACCCATTTAAAATAAAAAAAACAAAAAAAACAAAAAACCTATACTACCCTCTCCTTTCAACTCCATTCCAGCAGCGTGCTGTCCTCACCTGCCGGCAGTCATCTTTCTTCTTGTGGATGAGAACGTCACTGCGGCACAGTCATGTGCCACTGCATAATGTCGCTGTTCGGAAGTATTCCTCAATATATATATATAAACTGTTGCCGTATATAAATACTTCTGTATTCAAAATTTCTTTATATAAATTTAATATCAATTGCTTAAACGTACTTTGTACAGCAATCACTTTTCTTCACCATGTATAAATATAGGAGAGATCTTTTCTTAAATAAGAATATCAGTCCAACCTTATGTCTTTGTCCCGGGTTTCAGTAGCCGAGGTGCTGCAGCTCCAGCGTGCAGTTCTATCACTCTCCTGCTCGTTAGCACCCCGAGCTACTTTCGTGGTCCGCCCCCACGTAGCAGGTGCTAATGAGCAGGAGAGTGATAGAGACTGCACGCTCGGAGCTGCAGCAGACCTCAGGCTATTGAAAGCCGACAAAGACATAAGGTTGGACTGATATTCTTATTTAAGAAAAGATCTCTTATATTTATACATGATGAAGAAAAGTGATTGCTATACAAAGTACGTTTAGCAATAGATATTAAATTTATATAAAGAAATTTTGAATACAGAGGTATTTATATACGGCAACAGTGTATGTATGTATGTATATATATATATATATATATATATATATATATATATATATAGAGGAATACTATAAAGGATAAGGGAAAATCCTGCATGTTGCCTTCACAAGTGAGTGTAATAAGAAGTCAGAAAGATTGAAAGGCTGTTCGTAAGTAAGCTGCCAGTGAAGTCAGGCAGTGGCACATAACCATTGCAGTGGTGACATTCCTTTCTGTAAAAAGGAAGAACTAAACAGAAGTACGCTTCAGCACCACGCGGTCGGAGGCAAGTAGAAGTTTGTTCTATTTTAAATGGACCCTACTGTGGTAATAATTTTAAATGAAGTGGACAACCCTTTTAATAAAGTTTAGAACTATTTTACGGAGTGGGTAATGTCGATACTGCTTTACTGTGTAGACACACATTAGTGAGTAAGCGAGCTAGAAGCCGTCAGTGCAAGCCAAAATTGTTGCTTGTGCACCATTTTTCAGTTACACCTAAAAACTGTAAGGACATCAATGATTTTATTTCCCAAAGTCTAAGGGTATGTTCACACGGCTTATTTGGAAACTGGTTTTTGCACTGAATCGGCTTCCAAATCTGACAACAAACCGCCTTCCATTTTTTTTTCTAATGGAAAATCTGCGCTCTTGTGTACATGACTCAGAGCTGATATTGTCTTCTGACACTGAAAATTTTCAGCACCCCCCCCTCCCCCCCAAAATTGTCATGTCAATTCTTGAGGCAGATTCTGTGCTGAATCATTAGCTCACCTTACAGTATGTCGGAGGCTGAAAATCTGCCTCTGAAAATCGGCATCAAATTCACGTCCAAAATTCTTGCCCATTGGTGCTGATTTTAGACGTGGAGTCAATGCTGAAATTTCCAGCGCTTAAAATCAGCCTTGTGAACCTAGCCTAAGGGTAGGTTCACACAACATATTTTGATACTTCAGTGTGTAATTTGCCAAAAGTACGTGCCAATATACTCTTCACACCATGTTCACGTACAGCACTCATTGAGTGCAGTGTAAAATCATTGTTGTTCCGATGATGATGATTCAGTCGCATATTTTTTGTTGCGTAAAATAATACAAAAGTATAGGATGTAATAATTTGCCTTGGGCCTTTGCATGTCGTTTTTTGACATTGAAATTACTTTCTTGCAAGTACGTAATTTCAACATGTAAACAAACACGTTTTGCGGCATGTACATGTATGCGCCTCAAATATGCCGTGTGAATTTACCCTAAGAGCTTTCTACTGTCACATTTATTGTAAAACTGTACCGTTTTTCAATTGAAAAAATTGGGACATTATGCCTCTAGCACATGACAGTGTGATAAACTGATGAATAGAAGTGTCTGTGTATGGCTGTGAGACATTAAGTGAAAACTTCAAATTAGAAGCATGTGGATTTCACATAAGCTTAATGGAAAACCTTGTGTATCTGAGAAACTTAGCCGAAATACCTAGAGGGACATTGTTGGTAACTGATGAAGATAAAAGGAAAATGTTGTGGGTATCAGCAGATCATTTGCCACCTTGTTTTCGAAATTTTTACGGCCTCTGTTATTAGTCGTTTATAGAAGTTGAAAATGTGAATTTTAAACTCTTTGGCTAGGTTCACACGGCTTAATTGCGGGACGTAATTACGCCCCGCAATTACGCCGTGTGGCCGGGGGTGGGAGCGGGGCCCATAGACTTGCATTACCAGCAGCGCGTATACGCTGCTGGTAATTCACATGTCAATTATCTCCCCCCGTGGTGTATTTGCCGAGCAGGGAGAGGAGACGTAATCCATAGTTCTCTATGAGAACTGTGGATTACCGTAATGACTGGGAAGTTTTCCAGCCGTAATTTGCGCACTCCGTTGCGTAATTACGGACTGAAATATGTCCAGTTTTAAGCCGTGTGAACATGGCCTTACATACCACAGCCAGTGTTGGACGGGGGTGCCTAGGGCCCACCTGTGGAGTTGATTCTGTGGCCCCACCCTACAGAGTGCTTATTATACTCTGCCTCCTGGTTTTTGCCTCTTTCTCGCTGCCTTTCTGCCTCTCCCAAGGATGTATATGCAGTTTAAAGAAAACTCCAGGTCTGCCCTGCTCAGAGGCCCACCGGGGGATTTTCCTGTTCCCTTATGGGCCAGTCTGAGCCTGGCCACAGCCCTTAGATGATGTTGCTCAACTGTTGCTAATTCTTAATACCTGTAAGCAGAACGTATTGGGAATAATCAATAAACGTAGATGCAAACACTAAAGAATTAGACTTGCGCACTATACACTCATATAATGCAGTGCTTGCAAAATCTATAATTATTTGGGTAGTGTCCAAGAAAACTACTCTGCAGAAAACAGTAACTCAATAAAACATCAATTTTACACCAAATGTTTGTCATTGTACACAACTAGTGGCAATCCGTCTTCTATCATCTTCATCGCTGATTTCTTATCACTGCTATATGGATCAACACTTTTCAATTTTTGTTCCCCTGCAGACCCATTTTTTGTATGTAGAAACGCTTCGGGACGATTTTGTAAAAAATTTTTTTTTGCCATTTGGGGGTATCAATGCAACTGTATTTGTATTTTTATTTAAGGTAATTCATCTTAGGGTCTCCCCTTAAAGCATGGGCCGCTCTTTTCGGGGCGATTAACCCGCTGCTAGGTAGGGTTGTTATAGGGACAGTGTTAGTTCTCTTACCCCTCGTGACTAGCGGGAGTTGCCCCTTGAGGCATGTCGATTGACAGAAATCATCAGAGTACCTGGATACTATATAATTGACGTTGCTGCATTATACCTGATCTACCTCCTGGTCATCATATCGTTGGCCCTATGGCATTTTTTCTGTGATTATGCAATATTGATATATTTCTATGTACTTAATAGTGTAGTTGTTTGTAATTTATGGATGTCGTTATTATGGATATTGAATTTTTAAAATTGATGTATTAAATGTTATGTTTTATTGTGTTACCCATTTAATGCGACTTATAACTAGTGTGGCCACATCCACTTCTCTGACTTTGTCTCCCTGCATGTTTATTGCATCCTTTCTCCTGGTGTTCATTGCTCTTTTTTATGTTGTAAAAAAAACCAAAAAAAAACGTAGACAAATGTTAATGTTGGTTACCAAGCACACGCTAAGAGCAAGTAGTTTGAAATGCATCAGCGTTTTATTTCTTTATTCTTGATCTTTGCTCACATTTTATGGATTGCACTAAATAAATGCACTTTTTTTTTTTTTTTTTTTTTTTCACTGTATATTTTTGGGTCCATGGTATTTTTCAAAATGTAGCAATCTGTGAAATATATGGCTGTGTATTCCTCACACTGTATAAAATAAACTGAAAATATCTGTAGTAGTGTTAAGATCAGGGCTGGAATTTTTGTGGGTAAAGGCACTTAATTGTATTGGTCTCATTGTGATAGTTTTCTCCACTATGAGGGAGTTTGCTTTCTGAAACAACTTTGAGCTACAGCAAAACTACACACGGGCTCTTCCAATTGTATTCCTCCTTAAAATGTTTCGTTTTATACATAGAAAATATGTATAGTTTGCACTTATATTTTTATCAGATTTGCTCATCACAAGAACTTAAAGATGACTTTTGGACTTTATTTTTTTTTTTATAAAATAGGATTATCACAGCATGTAGTTACGGATTATGAACAAGTCGTTGGTCTCCTAGAGCAAGGGATGGAAAACAGGTAATGTCTCCATAATTAAAAGCTACTATAAAGAAAATATTATGTGCTCATTAATGTATATTCTCTTAGTGTGACTTGTGTTAAAGTCTATAAAGAGGTTGTCCAGTACCTTTTACCAAAATAGTTTTGCTATACTACTGCTTGGTTAATATATGAAAGCTTATATTCACCTCTCCTGCCGCCTATGTTCCAGCGCTGACGCAATCTGTCCTCTCTGCTGGTCTTCCGATTACTCTGCCCAAGTGACCATTGATTGCCCGTTGCGTGATATCACCATTTAGAACGTTCACTTCCAAATGGTGACGTCAAACAATGGCTCGTAACCTTTGCAGCCAATTGGAGGCTGAATCGGTGATATTCTGTTTGGCTGGAGCCAGACGTAAACAGCCTAGCGGAGAGGGTGAACTGTGACAGCAATGGAACATAAGTGAGGGGAGAGGCAAATGCGTTTTTTATGTTATCAGGGCAGCAGTATGCAAAAAAAGTTTTATTAAAAGACCCTAACGACCACTTTAAAGGAGTTGTCTCACTACAAAGATTAGCTTTCCACATGTAGTGACAGGTAACTGAAACATTTTTCCAAATTTAGTGCTTTTATTTTTTTTTGCTTTGTTGAGGAGATAAGAGATTTTATCTGCTCTGAGTGCAGACAGGTTGGGATCTGAAAATAGGGAGTGACGTCGCCACAGATGGGACTGCCAACAGCTTTAGTTTCTCACTAAACCTTATTTGAAGCTTAATAAATATTAAGTTTCTATCATATCCTACTTCCCCTTCTTCCTTCCTGTAACATATGTAAAGGTTTCAATTATATCCCTCTTTTCCATGTATTTATTCAGACTGTCAACATTAAGTTCCTTAAGTCTTTCCCAATAAGTTTTGGGCTTGAGACTTTCCACCATTCTGGGATGGATGCCATCGGAACCCATTGCCTTATTTCACTTAAAATGTGCAAAGTCTCTTAAAATACAAGTCTCCAAAAACGCTAGAGCTCTCTCGCTTGCAGCTAGATTTTGCAACTCTGCAGAGTGTTTTCAGGGATGGGATGATATTTGGCTCTGATTTTATTTATTTTCCAGGTTTTCTGAATTTCTTATGTTATATTCACTGCTGTGTTGGCTCCTTTCACTGCTTGCCCTCATGATGTACCGAGATTGTTTTGCGTTCTTCCCTCCTAATTTGTTTGTACTACTGTTTTGCTGTTAAAACTCTGAGTATTTTTATATACATATAAAGGGCTCTATGATGTATACATTTAATGAATAATTTCACTTATTATCGCTATTTAAAACCTGGTCCCAAACTGCGGTGTTGGGGACCAGTGTTGTATAGGATGCATATGTATGGCTTTACCCATACTCGTCTATACAGTGATGTTAAATCTATAGCAGGCCTTAACAATATTTTAAAACCATTTTTGCAGGCCGCAAAGTGGTGTTGCCTATGTAAACCTTGCTGCCAAAAATGCCAACACTGCCCAGTCTGAGGCATTCCCGGGCAGTCGAGGCCTGTCCTCAGCAGGTTGACCCAGGCAGTCCAGCCCCCACCTACTTCAATGTTGTGCAGGTCTGATATATAGTGATAGTGGTTTTCATAGAGGTCTGTGTGTGGCTTTTTCATACAGAAAATAGTCTCCGTTGCACCACGGGTGTACTTGCTGGATGTGAATGGTTTATTAACCGTGAATATTCAGGCTACAAAACCAATGTAAACATTCAATTGTTGTAGAAAATTAAAAAATTTTTTTGTTTCTTACTGTAGAATAACTGCAGCTACCCATGTCCATGATGCCAGTAGCCGTTCTCATGCCATCTTTACCATCCACTACACACAGGTAAATGATGTAAATCTCAATTAAAGATATTGTGCAGTTTGGGAAACCCATTAGGGTGGTTACAAAGAGCATCTAGAGGAACTGTGCTGGCCTGCATTACACAGACAACACATTGATTTGAATAGGTGCTGTTGTATTTATCGTCTTAGTCAGTATCCTTCCATTCTATAAGTAAAGCTGGTCAAATAGATGATCTTCTGCTGTTCAAATGTAGTCCCTGCAATATTACAAACGGACCTCAGATTGCATGGATGGACAGGTTCTGCCAGGGCCACACCTACTCTTTGTAAGGGAGCCTCTTTTCTGGTTCATATCAGGGAACTCTAGCTTTGATGTCTATGTGCTTTTCGGGCATGTGAAAAGAAGTTGTCTTCATGAGCAAACAAACACACCTACAACAAAATATAAAAACCGGGATATATGCAACTACTTATAGCAAAACATTTTTTTATTTTATTGGACAACCCGAAAACGATACCAACAACCGAAAAAAAGGGAAAAACTAATATACAAAAATAAAAAAAAACTTTACTGAACATAAAAATAATATAGCTATAACTATATATATATTATATATATAATATATATATATTATATATATATATATATAATATATATAATTAATATATATATACACACTCACCGGCCACTTTATTAGGTACACCTGTCCAACTGCTCGTTAACACTTAATTTCTAATCAGCCAATCACATGGCGGCAACTCAGTGCATTTAGGCATGTAGACATGGTCAAGACAATCTCCTGCAGTTCAAACCGAGCATCAGTATGGGGAAGAAAGGTGATTTGAGTGCCTTTGAACGTGGCATGGTTGTTGGTGCCAGAAGGGCTGGTCTGAGTATTTCAGAAACTGCTGATCTCCTGGGATTTTCACGCACAACCATCTCTAGGGTTTACAGAGAATGGTCCGAAAAAGAAAAAAACATCCAGTGAGCGGCAGTCCTGTGGGCGGAAATGCCTTGTTGATGCCAGAGGTCAAAGGAGAATGGGCAGACTGGTTCGAGCTGATAGAAAAGCAACGGTGACTCAAATAGCCACCCGTTACAACCAAGGTAGGCAGAAGAGCATCTCTGAACGCACAGTACGGCGAACTTTGAGGCAGATGGGCTACAGCAGCAGAAGACCACACCGGGTGCCACTCCTTTCAGCTAAGAACAGGAAACTGAGGCTCCAATTTGCCCAAGCTCATCGAAATTGGACAGTAGAAGATTGGAAAAACGTTGCCTGGTCTGATGAGTCTCGATTTCTGCTGCGACATTCGGATGGTAGGGTCAGAATTTGGTGTCAACAACATGAAAGCATGGATCCATCCTGCCTTGTATCAACGGTTCAGGCTGGTGGTGGTGGTGTCATGGTGTGGGGAATATTTTTTGGCACTCTTTGGGCCCCTTGGTACCAATTGAACATCGTTGCAACACCTTGTGGAATCTACGCCACGAAGAATTGAGGCATTTCTGAAGGCAAAAGGGGGTCCAACCCGTTACTAGCATGGTGTACCTAATAAAGTGGCCGATGAGTGTGTGTGTGTATGTATGTATGTATGTATGTATGTATATATATATTATAGGTATGTATATGTGTGTGTGTATGTATGTATGTATATATATATTATATGTATATGTGTATGTATGTATGTATATATATATATATATATATATATATATATATATATATATATATATATTTTGTAGGAAACCACAAGGTGCTGTGGTAGACGGCAGATATGTCTCACCCAGATGCCTGGTCTCGGTGTGGTAAAAAGCCATATAGTACTGGTGTCAGCGGCATTCGGCCACTGGCACAACGTTCATCAACAGAAGATTAGTATAACTGCTATGCAGTTAATCGGGTAGGCTTTTTACTGGAGTAGCCAAAAGAGCGGGGTGGGTTGGCTACTCCCAGGTCCAGGCCTTGGTTTTGTTTCAGACCTATGTAAGCCTGGCAAGTCAGGTGAGCAGGGGGTGTGTCTGTCCAACTCTCACACTGTCAGAATCCTTCTGAGCAGAGTGTCTACAGCAGCTTGTCAGCGAATCCCATTGGGACTGGATCCTGCTAAAGGACAAGAATCAGAGACTGTGAGTTTACACACGGACAGTGTACTATTTTGTTTTGCGCTGAAGGCCAGCACCGTTGTTTTTTCCTTTTGTGTATACCTTTCTGGCAATAAACGCCATTATAAAGGAATAGACGGAAGTCGCAGACTGTTTCTTCCCTGTACTACCTTTTGGGCTGATTCCCTATATACTTGAAAACAGCTCTGTGAGAAGGCCGAAACGTCGGTTCGAGCACTATTTTTTTCACTACTACCATGTGAGTGCTGCGAATTTTCTCTTTGGGATATATATATATATATATGAAAAAAGACCATAATGGAGGACACCAAAAACGTATTTAAATAAAGGTAGTATCTAAAAATATTGCAACAATGTAAACCAGATACTATACCATAAATTGATGTCCACAAAGTTACACTAGACCCCTGTGTTGTTTTGTATGTTTTATCTGGGTGGTGCCATTTTGTTATGTATCATAGTTGTATTATTTTTATGTTCAATAAAGTTTTTTTCATTTTTGTATATTGTTCTTTTCCTTTGTTTCCGGTTGTTCATGAGCAAACAAGACAATGATCCTCTCCTTTCTCATTTCATTCATTTCTGTACAGGCGATGTTAGAAGATAATTTACCGTCAGAAATTGCCAGCAAGATCAACTTGGTAGACTTGGCAGGCAGGTATGACTTGGGCATAATGATAAGGGCGTTATTGGTTCAGTAAAGCATTGGTTATATTCCTGGTTTTCTAATAGTGAAAGAGCGTCTCCAAATTACTGCAAAGATCGTCTCACTGAAGGCTCAAACATAAACAGGTCATTGGTGACTCTTGGCATCGTCATCTCTGCATTAGGTATGTGATTTAAGTTTTACATTATGCAAATCAGTCTGAACAAAATACTAATAAAATGAGTGGTCATCCTGCATAGCAGTGCTGCTCGTCAGATTTAACCTGAATTCTGGCATTTCAATTCTGGACATAAATCTCCCAAAAAGTCTTATTGTTACCCAATCTCCAAGTTAGGGTTAGGGCTTTTAGACCTTATTAGAGTTAATTTAACTCTCTGTGGTGCTCTTTGATCCAGAGGCACTGTCACTCTGATTTAATTACTGGTCCCATGACACATTAGGCGAGAAATAATGTCTGAGAACGGTGCACATGAACCAAGAAGCACTGTGGAGAGTAAAGTCGACCCTAAAAAAATGACTAAAACCTTAATCCCCAACTTAAGGTTATAGTTGGGGAAAGGAACAAAGTAACCAACAGGGACAAGTTCAGACAATACTATTGAAAAGAAGTACAGTACAGGCAGTCTCCGGTTTACAAATGCGATAGGGATTGTAGGTTTGTTCTTAAGTTGAAATTGATGCAAGTCGGAACAGGTATATACATTACATGTAACTCCAACACAAAACTATTTTTTTTAAAGCTATGGATAGTGCAGGGAAGGATTTTTTACATTTGTTTAGCTGTCTG
Organism: Phyllomedusa bahiana; assembly: GCA_025379985.1. Lineage (NCBI taxonomy): Eukaryota > Metazoa > Chordata > Amphibia > Anura > Hylidae > Phyllomedusa > Phyllomedusa bahiana. The sequence continues at coordinate 87,255 of JAODAL010004039.1, read as the reverse complement.
TTACCCTGTTAAGAAGATTTCACCTCATTTTCTGCTGTGGCATGCTGGAACTTGTCGTTCTTCAGCTACTATCTGCTGTGGAACATGGAACTACAAGTGCCAGCATGCCCCATAAGACTCTGTTTGTAACTAGGGGACAAATGTAGGTCGGAACGGTGTAAGTCGGGGACTGTCTGTAGAAGTAGAGTTTCTCAATTCTAAAACTCTCTTGCTATGACGTGATTTTTGCCGCCTCCTATAAATATATCTTCCCAGCTTAGGTATTTGTGGCATATCCTCACCTTCCAGAAAAAATGGAAGCGCTTTACATATGCTTTAATAGAGAGGTGGTCTTGATTGTGCGTCGTTCTCTCAATTGAATTTTCTGGGAGTTGTGGAAAAAGAAAAGCCAACAGCACTTGGCTCCTTCTGTAATTTCCATGGGCTTTAATGTAATAAACCATGCACAAGTGTAATAACCTTTGCTTTGAAGCATCCGGAACGTGTGGCAGAAGGCAATTGGGGTTCATTTGACCCTGATAGATTAAAGTCCCAGTGGTGAAGATATGTCTAAGGTGGGAGAACTCCTTTAATTTTTCCACTGATGTTAAAGAATACATTCTTAATGGAGCTATTGTTGATTTAAAGACTTAGTCTATGGCTAAGTTCACACGGCATAATTACGGGGAGTAATGACGCCCTGCAATTATGCCGGGACTTCGGGAGCTGGCGCCGACGCCTGCGGGCGGGGGGTGGGGGGGGGGGGCGGCAGCCCGCCGGCCCAATAGACATTCGTTACTAGCGGTGCGTCTTCGTCGCTAGTAATTGACATGTCACTTATCTCTCCCCGCGGCGTATTGTAAGAGCGCGGAGAGGAGGCGTAATCCATAGTTCTCTATGAGAACTGTGCATTACCATAATGACTAGGACGTATTTCGCCACGTATTGAGCACAGTACGCTGCAAAATACACGGCGAAATACGTCCCAATTTAAGACGTGTGAACATAGCCTATCTGTATGGGTAGAAATTCACAAGAGATAGCGGAGTTATTTATAAAATGCTAGAACATTGAGTGCTGAGATTTGCTATAATTTTCTTTGGTTTTCTAATGATGTAAAAGGGTTGTCTGGGACTAGGTCAATAATTGGTTGTTTTTACCCAGAAACGGCAGCTGTGTTTTCCATGTCCTTTGTCTGTCATTGCAGTTCAGCCCCATTCACTTCAATAAGGCTCAGCTGCAGTATCAGCCACAGTGCTCGCTTTTCTATTTCTAGATATTTGCTTTTATTAATTGTCACTAATATCTAGAAACTTACATTTTTATGTTTGTTGTAGCTCAGAATTCCCAAATGAGCAGCAGTTGTCAAAGTATCAACAGCATCGTCAGTGATGGGGATAGCTGCATCCCAGGCAGCCCCTCAGGAAGCAGCGCAGCTGGATCCAAGCGTCAGCCATTTGTGCCTTACCGAGATTCCATTCTGACTTGGCTTTTAAAAGACAGTCTTGGCGGCAACTCGAAAACGATCATGATTGCCAGTAAGATACCCATTTACTTTGTTTTCCAACAGGACAGGCAGGCGGAGTTACTGATACAGCGACTCTGTACCAGTGAGCACAAAGCTCAGGCTGCTCTAAATGTATATTAAAAAAAAATACCCAGCAGCAGATTTTGGAGCTGAAAACCAACATGGTGTTAAAACATGGACATTTACTTTAAAGAGGTTTTGCCACGATGTAATGTTGACGTGCGAACCTCCAAAATGGGTATTTAATCACTTTTCTAAATATGTCATTAAAAGTGAAGCCTCTGAGAGCTACAGCCTGACTAAGATGCCCTTAGTTTCCTGACAGTTTACATTAGACACGACCAGGAGCTGACAGGAGCTGATCCGGCCAAGCTTGCGTTGTTTGCACTTCTTATCTGATGACAGGGAACATGAACACGAACTTTGAAGGGACTGGGGAGAAAAGATCCTGTGTCTTATATAGAGAATCCACTGGTTGTAATGTAATTATCTGAGTAAACAGGCAGACGCTCACTGCTCAGCCCTCCCCTCCCCCCGCAGCAGATCGTGAACAAATGAAAGACACTGCCTGCTGAGAGCTTATCTTCTCTTCTGAGCAGATAAGAGGGAGAAAGTTGTGCACAATACAGTTATCCCCTGTGGATTAGCCAAATAACATGTTTGCTCAAGTACAGAGACTGACTATCAGGAACATGCATGGGAGGTGGAGTGATGACATCACAGAGGAGGTACTTGTTTTTTTTAAACCCAGAAGCACAATGCCCCTTTTTCAAGCCTCAAGAGGGAAGTATCAGCCTCTTAGGTGAGGAACTCACTTCTTGGCAAAAACCCTTTAATGTGTGCAAAAAATTACATTTCCATGCATGTTGGAGGAGATGTAGGCAGCTCAAGCACTGGCCTTTATTGGAAGAGTTAATGGTCTATATACATTATTATAGTAGTGGACTGTATTTTTTTTTAATATACGTAAGATTTTGATTAGTTTATAAAACTGTAAACTAGTAAGATATTTGCTGCAACATAACATCACTGTACCTTGTATACTGTATGCTTTAGAAGTTGAAGGAGTTTTGCCATCTCCTACATTTATGCCATAAATATCTGATAGATGCAGGTTCCACCTCTAAACCCCGCATGTATCTCAAGAATGGACCCTCAGAAGGGAGAAGTGGTTGTGCCTGTGTGGTTACTTCATTCACTTCAATGGGAGTTCCGTGTATATGCCGTAAATGTAGTACATGGGGAAAATCCTTTTCATCATAGACCGAATTACTTTTACTGAGTTTGTCTAGGCTTTCATCTGTTTTTTTTCCATTATGGTTTATTACAATATTTTACAGTTTTTTATATGTGTTTTTATTTCAGCTGTCTCTCCAGCAAGTAGCGGTTACAATGAAACCATGAGCACCTTGCGCTATGCTTCAAATGCCAAAAACATCATCAATAAACCCAGAGTGAATGAGGCAAGTACTGCTAAGTATTTCATTTCTAAACATGTATAAACACAATTACAAGTTCTGACATTGACTTGCTGTCTGCGACTGCATTTTATGGATTTTTCTAAAGATCACTTCGGTCATTGTTGTGCTTGACCATGAATAAGTATGTTGGAATAAAAAGTTCCTTTGTTCTTGTGCCTTGGATTGGAATTGAAGCATTGACCGCAGAAGAGAACCATTGTATTTTGAAACAATGTAGAAGTGCATTAAGAAATCTTAAATATATTGAAACCCCTTATGAAGGTTTAGATTTGACACACCCCACAGCACAGATACATTTAAACTTGCTTTATGTTCATTGTTTTACTAGCTCACATATAGAAACCGTAAGGGTGCATCCACATGGCGAGTATTTCAATTTGGAATACACGCAGATTCCTACTTGAAATACTTGCCTAACACCAAAAGTAAAATCATCCACATTGACCTTAATAGAAAATATACATTGTAGTCCATACAATGTGTATTTTCTCAGTCTGTTTTTTTAGAATGCATACTTAGAACAAGTTCATTCTTCCGTCGGATTTCACATACAAGAAACCGCATCCAAAACATTTGTGTGTCTGAAACCCCATACAGATGAATGGTACTCGTTTTCTTACGTGGAATCCCATGATAAAAAAAACTGACCTAAAATCCACATGAATACTCTTTGAAAACAGCAGCGTCAGACACGGTTTTCAGCTATAGAATCTGATGAGTAAATTTTGTTTTCTTCTTTAAAGACATTTATAGCTTATATACATGACATGCTAAAAATATCTCAGAGAAGGGAAGCAGCCCACCTCAATAACCCATCTGTCAGGTGTTGCTGGCACTGACTTTTACATCCAAACTGAGATTAATGGAGAAGTTGCCATGCATAGCTGCAAGTCCAATGGATTATGGGAATAGGTTGATTAGTGTCTCAATTCTTCATTACCTCCTTTGCCTTACTCGGGCATTTTGGGGGATGCGTATGTACAGGGCTGTGCCAGAAGGCTGGCGTCTATTCAGCCCGAAGACTAGCATAGCCCCATTCACTTTAGTTTTAAACGGGCGCACTCCAGTATCAGGCGCATTACAGAGCACCCATGACACTTTGTAATGCGCCTGAGATCAGGGGGCGTGCTGGAGGCGTGTCGCACCACAAACATACAAAACTACATATTTATCGCTTCAGTACGGAAAATCCAGGCGCATAACTCCAGGAGCCTGAATTGTCGCTTTTGCACTAGATTGCGCCTGATTCATGATCCGCAGAAGACCGGGTTCATAGATTTTGTGCGCAAAAAAAATTGCGCCTCGGCGACTAAAATCATACATGTCGCCCTTCATTTTTACCAGTTTGGAATTAACATGGCGATTTTCTAAATGTGATTACCATTATAAAGATGAACATAAATTGACCACAAGAGATGGTATAATATCCGCACAAAGAAAGTTCAACACAGCCCACTTAACAGTGTAAAATCCACAAAAATATCTGAGAGGGGGTGGATGTGCCACTAATTGTCACTGGCCCCAGCGGACAGATATAGAAGAAAGAAAATAGTTTGTCATTCTCCATAAAACATAATGTACTTTTTAAAAAAAATCTGAAATATAAACTCTACAGCAGATTGTACATAAAATTCCAGCACTTTTCAGACCCATACGTCCTTACTCAAGGCATGAGATTCAGACCTGTGGGTTAAAAAACGCATTGCATGATTTATTTATTTTTTGTTGGTTTTTTCTTTACTTTTTATATATAACCTGCTGTGGATTTTCTCTAATAGTCTATTGATGTCCATAATATCTAGTATCCATCGTTATAAGGTAGATAAAAATGGTTTGTGTTTTCTGTACTGGAGAGGGGTCATTTACTGTTTTATTCCTAGTATGATGCTTTTTGGATGATAATTAGGCTTTATTACAATTTGATTATTATGTGTATTGCTTTTTGGTTAGATGCATTCCTGACATTGCATACATTTTAATGTGTTTTATACATCTACCTTACAAACCTAGTCACATTACAACTTATTCTTATAACCTTCTCAATTATTTTTTCCAGGATGCTAACGTTAAACTCATCAGAGAGCTCAGGGAAGAAATTAACAGATTAAAGGCCATGTTAAGGAATTTTGAAATGGTAAATTTTTCTATGTTTTCAGATGTTGTATGTGATTAAGTCCGTTTATCATGTGTGGTGAATGTGTTATTTGAGAGACAAATAGGTTTTGTATTATGCGTGTCATAGATAGTTAATACTTGTTTACAGATTTGTTTCTGTTTCATAGCAACTTCCTATATTATGCTTTCTTGTAAAATATGCTGTCAAATTTGATCTCTGTAGAGAACGGTTAGTCCTTCTTTCAGCGAGGAACGAGATGGAAACCTAACAGAGCTGGTGCTGCAGAATGAACTAAAGGTAAATGTGTGGTTAGTGATGTAATGCACACCTCTGACTTTTTTTGTTTATTAAAATGAATGCTCTGAAAGTCTTTATAGTTACTACTGATGTAATAAATTTCTAGCTCTTTGTTAGGGTATGTTCACACGGCGTAATTTCGGCGTGCATTTCGCCGCGTATTTGTGCTCTAATACGGCGAAATGCGCGTCGAGATTACGGTAATCCATAGCTCTCATAGAGAACTATGGATTACGCCTCCTCTCCCCGCTTGTACAATACGATTGTATTGTACGCACGGGGAGATAAGTGATATGTCAATTATTCGCGGCGAATACGTGCCGCGAGTAATGAATGTCAATGGAGCCGGCGGGCTGACCCCCATACGCGCATATTCGCGCGAGCTCCCGAAGGACACGATTTACTGCGGCGCGTACTGTACATACCTTTAAAGGCAGTGTTCCCATTCTGGAGTTTGTTGACATATAGGTAAGATGTGCCATCAAAGTGATCGGTGCAGGTCCAAACTCTAGGACCCACACACATCTCTGGAATGGGCCCTCAAAAGTCTCCGTTCAGAATGGAGAGTAGATCACGCTTGCACACTAATATCCATCTTGTTTCAAGTACAGGCGAGCAGTGTGTGCGGCTGTACTCCGAACTCCCATAGAACAGAATGAAGAGTTGTGCGCAACTTACGCTCTGTTCTGAATGGAGACTTTCGGGGGCCAGCTTCCAAGATAGTTGCAGGTGTCAGAATTGGGACCAGCACCCATCACACTTTGATGGCATAGCCAATCAATATTCCATCAAAGGGCTATATGGGAACAACCCTTTAAGTTAATATATACATCGCTTATTGATGGCCTGCCATATTAAAACACATTTTTCTTTTAGAGGGTACTACAGTATAATTCCTTGCATCAGTAGGACCTGATGGATAGTGGTTTTTTAAATGTTGTGGGTTATCAGACAGACAAAAAAATTCTATAACGTTTGTAAAAGTAGATTACTGTTCAGAAACAAAGCTCAGCAAAATTGTTGGTCCCAGTTCTGTATTGGTTTTGTGAAATTTCACATCACTGTACACGTCTGCTGAAAGGAGCACTAGATTTACAGGCGTTGTGCATTATGATCCAAAAGAGCAGCAATGATCTAGTGTGGTAGCATAAAACCAGGGTGTTCTATTGAATAAAGATTTCACATAGACAACAGCATAAAAATAGCGCAATAACTGAGGACACGCTTACACGTTTCGAACCATGTTTGGTTCTTGATCACAGCTTTTTATGTGGTTGTCTGTGTTAAATCTTTATTCAATAAACTATCCTGGTCTTTTGCTACCATACTGGATCGTTGCAACTCTTTTGGATGTGTTGAGCCGTTGGCCGACAGCGTGGGTGGGACAATTTATGTGGCTTATTTCTTAGAAGGTATATAGAAACGGGGAATCTGTCGTGAAAAGGTCTGTAACCAAAAATACAAAAAACAGAGGCACATTCACCAGATCTGTATGTGATCACCCAGTACTGTACAACCTGCAAAGCATGCTGGAGAGTTAGTGGAATAGATGTGATAAACTCATCTCCAGGGGATACGACCAGGGACAAGAGCTCTTCAGTCCTGGTTGCACATGCTCAGACATCACCTCTCCTCTCAGGCAGCTACGGTCAATCTCTTCCCTGCTTAGTAATCACACATACTCACTGCTGAGCGAGTGTTCATCCCCAGGCGCTGTCATTCTACTCCTGTCTGCTGTACATCTTAGTAATTAGTTAAACAGTGCAAATAAATAAAAGTAAAAAATAAACCTCAATCCGGTATGTGCATTGAGGGGAAAAAATCCACATTTGGTACCTGCAGGGATTTGGACCTAGGGCCACTATTCCACAGGGATTTGGACCTAGGGCCACTATTCCACAGGGATTTGGACCTAGGGCCACTATGCCACAGGGATTTGAACCTAGGGCCCCTATGCCACAGGGATTTGAATCTAGGGCCACTATGCCACAGGGTTTTGAAACCTAGGGCCACTATGCCGCAGGGATTTGAACCCAGGACCCCTATGCTGAAAGGCAGAAGTGCTAACCACTCTGCTATATTGTTGCTGCTCACCATTCTTTACATAAACAGACCTTTGTTTAAATAGAGTGAGCACACTGTAGGGAAAGGCATGGTGATGTCAAGCCTGCTGGGTCACATGATATGTCGTTCACCCCCTTTTGAACACACTGAAAGTTGAAGCAGGACAACCCGGTGGTAAAACCCTTTAAGGCTTGGTTCATATATAGGTTGGAGCTTCCGTTCAGAGCCTCCATTGCATGTTCTGTCGGCAATGACCGAAAAAAATTGCGCAGCAAGTTACGCTAATTTTTCTGTCTAAACAATGGACACATTATCATTGAGGGGCCATTGGGCGCCCTTGGTGTTCATTGTGAAGTGAATCCCTTTGATCTCTACGACTGAGGTTCCAGACAGAATCCCCGATGCAGATGTGAACCTAACCAATTATATGATTTAATTATATGTTTCTGAACTTAGATTGCCCAGGAAGAAGGAAGCAGCAGTGCCTAGAAATGGACCTGTCAGACAAGGTCTCCAACAGTTTTCACTGTGAATGGGATGCTATAGCTTGTCATGTACAGTGACGCATAGAAGCTGCAAAAGTCAGATGGTTACAATTTTTAATATAAAAATAATTTTTCAGCTCCAAATCTATTATTGTCATAAAAAAACCCCACAAAGGTTTCTATAGCTTTGAAAGGGATTTTTCACCTTTAAGAGAAGACAAAAAACAGCCAATGTCATAAACTAATATAAAAAAAAAAATCTGTATTCACATATTTACCAATGATCCAGCAAAGAAGCTCCAGTGTGTACTCAGTGTTGACTTTAATAGTCACATGCTGTACTATTGGTATCGCAGCTCAGAAGATGGGAGCCATGCTGCCAATAATATGACACATGATTGCTGAGGCCATGGATTGGTTACAGCAGTCATGAAGATTGGAGTGCCCATCATAGTAATACACTGGGGGGGCTGGGCAGCTGAAGTGGCAGGTACAGTTTCCATCTCATTATTTTATGACCTTGGTTGAGCTTTTTCTCTTTTAGGCTATCGCTACACTGCATCAGACAGAAAATGTCCAAAATTGACTTTTTTTCCCCGATGCACGACTGAGATATTTGTCACGTTTTGCGCTTAAACCGCAGTCGGTTATTGTTTTTTTTTTTTTTTAAATCGCCCATACAATTGAATTGTATGGGTAGACGCCGAAAAAACTAAAAGCACCAGCGTATAATGCGCCGAAAGACAATCGTAGCAAAGACTAGCTGTGGAGACTACAAGACGTCTTTTCTATTGTCGTCTATGGGGCTGCACGGAGCCTAAAAGAGCCGAAAATACGACCATATTGCTATGCAGTGGAGCCATAGCCTTCTATTTATATAAAGGGAAACTACTCCTTTAAAAGCAAAAATGTAATTACTACGGTACTTTTGAAAATGTTAGTTTGACCAATGCATTACACAGTATGACCTCTAGATGGCAGCATGGTCTTGTTATAGAACACCTAAATAACGGCAATGTGAGCAGCGGCACAAACCAATCTTGGTTCATAGTTATATATATATATATAATTTATATATTTGCGTATTATGTGTGTGTGTGGATATATGTGTGTGTGTGGATATATATATATGTGTGTGTGTGTGTGTGTGGAGATATATATATATATATATTATATTATATATATATATATGTGTATAGTTGTGTGTGTATATTTTTATATATATATATATATATGTAGTGTGTGTGTGTGATGATATGTATATGTTGTGTATATGTTTATGTTATATATATGTTATATTTACTTCAAAGACCGTCCATGGTCACCTTTTTGGTTGTGTGTGTGGTGTAGTGTGTATATATTATGTATATTACAATATATATAATATAATATATATATATATAATATATAGTATATATATATTATATATATATATATATATATAGAGAGAGAAGATATCTAAATATGTGTGTGACATAAATATTTACTTGATACCCCTAGTAATATGCTTACACGTAGTTAATTTTTCAGTCTGGTCACTTTAAGATCATGCGTCCAGGTTGACTTTTGTTGCGCTTGGTCTATGTGTTGTGGAAAAGAGAGTTTAGCACTGTCTTGCTTTTATGTATATTTACAGATCGAGCAGCTCACTAAAGACTGGACAGATAAGTGGACGGATAAAGCTGCACTGATGGAACAGTACAATGTGGATATTAATGAGGGGAAAGCCAGGGTGACCATAGACTCTGGTTTACCACACCTCATCGCGATGGATGATGACATTCTCAGCACTGGAGTGGTGATTTATTATCTCAGGGTGTGTGTTATATTTTATATTTCTCTCTGTACCTTGGTTTATTTCTTCATGCACAACCCAGACCAAACATACTTTCTACAATGCTTTATAAAATTAATTATAGTTGAAATACTATTTGAGCAGGTATGGAGTGTTCTACTGAAAAAAGATCTCTTGTCCACTGACGAACAAACCATACTTGAGGCATATATTTCAATGTGCAAAATCACGTTTACTAGTGCATATTGACGTATACTGTATAACTTTTAGACATTACATTCTCTAATCGTATAATCACTAAGATTAATGGGCAATACTTAGCTGTTTCAGCTTAATGATAAATCATAGCAAGTCCAGCCAGGAGCTGACAGAAGCACGTCCACACTCCACGCTACCCACGAGCGACGTTTCGGAACACACAGTTTCCACAAGTGAATGTGGCAGATTACTGTGATCTCTTGTCCACTGAAGCATGGGGGTACTTTTGGACAGTACTGAATTTACCCATTAAAAATGCTGTCTAGTAAGATTAGTCAGTTGGAGTAGAGGTGTGCAATCAGATTAGGTAAATGGACAGTCCAGTTGACTGTTTGTGTGACCCATCCTTTACATGTCCAATCCTTTGCCTCCACAGTAGATAAGTTGCCTGTGTGTGTGTGTGTGTCACTATTGGCTGAATGAGGATTTGTCTGACAGGTGTACAGCCAACTTAAATGGAAATATAATAGGGCTAACGTCTTATGAGCCGCTGAACTTTACCAGAGCAAGTATTGAATGGAGACTACTACAAAAATTCTCATTCTATGAGTTATAATCTAGCACTAACCCTTCTGACCAGCCACTCTTTTCCATAGACACACGAGCCTCTTGTCTAATGTTAGCATCTTGCTTAGTTCGTGTTAGGCAGAAGGTGATCAAGGCTTTGTGAGTATGTAAAGAGGATGGATGTCACCTTGTCCATATAAAAATCTTCAGAGATAAATGATAGTCTACAATGGTAAAGGAAACACATGTGGGCTCATTTCACTGTAAAGCAAGAACACTGTGCAATAATGATATCCCCCTGATGCAAATTTGGTTTATGGTTCAAATTATTCAAAGAGGACCTGTGACATCTCCTGACCTGTTTGTTTTAGTAAATCCATGTGTTCCTTGCGAAATGACAATTCTCTAGAATTGTCTGTAGTGCTGTTCTTCTATTATTCCCTCTAGAAAAGTATTGCTGAATCTGTCAGATGGGTGTCACCCATCCCAGTTGTAAAAGGGGTGCGTCCCTGTATGCACTAACTTTCAACACTGATTGATTGGACAATGACACCCCCCCCAAATTGGTAACACCCATCTGAAGGATTGCTAATAAACTTCTAGGAGGAATATCGGAAGAAGCACACAACATATAGATTTGAGGAAAGATGATCCAGTATGATTATTTCACTGGAAACTCTCCGTGTTACAAGCACTTTTAGGATCCGTCTTTGGGTCCGCACTGTCGGTCCCCAAGATGGATCTAAACAATTAGCAGTGAGATTATCACTGCTGTGTATGCCGAACACGGAGCGGCGTTCACATGAGGGATCGCCACTGCATGTTTCAAAAGCGCAGCTCAGCTCCGTCTTGAAAAGAATTGACATGTGGACCCCAAGACGGATCCTAAAAGTGCTTGTAACACGAAGTGCATACCCCGTGTGAACAAGCCCATAGATGTCGTCACAAGTCCTCTTTAAAGGGGTTGTCTCACTACAAGGATTGCTGCTTTTTATGTTAAAGATTTTGCAAAAACATGTCACTTTGCAATATGTGTCCATTAACAGTGTCCTACCTATTCTGAGATATCCCCTCTTGTATGGGCTGTATCAGTTCCTCAGGTCACCATAGCTACAGACCTGTTTGATCTCTCCTGATAGGCTGCCAGCACTGGTTCCTATAGCTACAGACCAGTTCAATCTCTCCTGATAGGCTGCCAGCACTGGTTGCTATAGCTACAGACCTAGCTTCTACTGCAGCCTAGTAGAAGCCAGTAAACCTGTCCCTGAATTCGAAGTGAAACTAAAAAAACAGGACTGAGGTAAGATGAATCAATGTAGTGAGACAACCCCTTTAAGGTTAGATCTAAATAAAGGGATGGTAGAGATAGAATTGTCATGTTTCCAATTTATTTCAATGGGAGCTTTGTAGCAAACTTCCACACCGAATAGGAAAGAAGCGACTCTGATCGAGAATGATATTTCAGTTGCATTTTAAGATATTGATGTCCATAAAGTGTCCTCATATTAAAGATTAGGTATATCAACACTGAATCCACACTATAGCATGTATGTACTTTTGTGCAAAAAGAGACAACTTCTCAGCCAGCTCACCCAGTTTGTGGTTGCGTTTCTTACGGATGACCCAGACAGGAGAGAGCAGCTCCTATATATCCAACTTGCAGAAAACCAACACAGGTCCAGCATTTGATTAAGCGAGCCACAGAATTGAGATGGGAATTCTCCAAAAATTTTGAAAATACTTTATTTTATCATAGACTGACGATAACAAAAAGCCTTACAGCGTCCACACTGACGCGTTTCGATTTAGAACCTTATTCATAGTGTGCACAAAACAAGTTATACTACCTGGTTTATGGTCAAACAATGTGGAAACTGAAATCTATATTCTCTTAGTAATGTCTATACAATTCAGACATCCTTGCAGGGCGGTACATTGATTTGTATCTCCCCCTGGTGTTCCAGACTGCAGCGTGTGAACGTGTCTGTATATATACATATGTTTCATGTTACAGTGCTTTCATTTGTGTCCACGAACATGTAAAATATGTGCTATGCATGAACGTTTCCTTAGATCTGACTTCCACCTAATTCCCTTGGCCCCATCAGTTAATGGTGAAAGCTTCTGTAGAAACCTGATTATGAGCACTAACGCTGTCTCTTTCCCTCTCTCTGCATTTCCTCTTCCCTTGGCTCCTAGATGAAGCTTTTCCTGTCATTCTGCTTAGCATTCATTAGACCCTGCTGTCTGCCTCTTACCAAGAAGGTAAAATGGATTGCCTTGTGTTCCACATCGTGTGCGCTCAGACAAAGGCTTCTCTTCTGTCGCTGTTTTCTGCTTAGTGAGGTGTCTGCATTGTGAGGTGCAAATCTGTCAGCAAATCCCTTGTCTTCATCTCCATTGACGGCTTGATTTTTCTTCTTTGATCAACTAGGAAGGAACAACAATCATTGGGAGCGGTGATCATGATATAGGTAAGGGGGAAGGAGAAAGCCATGTTATCAGATTGTGACAAAATAATCTCGGCGTTTCTGGGATACTGATCAATGCTTTGTCTAAGCTGGGGTTATACTAAAAGGAGAACCTACTCAAAACTAATGATTTTTGTGTAATAAAGCATCATTTTGTTATATGTATGCAGTAAATAATTCTCATGAGGATGCTTGTAAGATACCAAAAAGAGATGTTCAGTTGTTTTTGAGAAGACGGGTGGAGGAGTGGTTCTGATAAATTCACTGGACCTCATATTCTCTTAGTCTGAGTGGCATCTCAGGACAGCTACAGCCCACAGTATGGCTAAAAACTTAATAGTTAAAATCTCTGTATCTATACTCCCCATCTACATAGCTGCATGAGGGGCTTTTTTTGGCAATGGGGGGGGGGGCAATTCCGATTCCCCCCCCCCCTCCCCACCTTCTTGCTTGTTTTTAATGCTCGGTTCACCATGCTGTATAGACGAGATGTTAACTTGATTCTGTGGGTCAGTACATTTCCTGCAATGCCAAATGTAGTTTTTGTTACATTTTACTACCCTTTAAAAAGAACACCCAGTTCTAACATTTTAAAGAATTTTTCCATTTATCAAAAAATGCAGCATTTTCATTTGTGGATGATGTAAAATGCTGGCGGCGGAGCTTTTGCACCTGTTGATCGTGTCTCACTCAGTGTTCACATGATACTAAAGCCATTCAGAAGCCTTTAGTGGTCACATGCATTATATGCGGAAAGAGACTGCTGTGGCCTGTGCAAAGCTGCAGTCATGTGGACAATGTGCATGATGTCTTCATGCAGGAGTGGCAGTGGCTCTGGAATGAGTGGTTGTAAACTGTGAGGGTTTTTTTTTTTTGTATTTTACATCACCGCCAAACAACTGATCAGCACTATTAAAAATTAGAACACCCCTTCACGTTCTTATAAATAATGTAATATTTTTACATTTCAAGCTCTTACATAGATAGCGATACCAATATGGTACTAGATAACTTTAAAGGGGTACCCTCACCATGCTGTTTCACAGAGCCTGCTCTTCACAGCCAACTTCAGACTGTGGGAAGTTCCAGAGCAGTGATTTGTTATATCCGCTCTGCTGTTCCTAGTTGATCCTGTTAGTGGGACATTACCAGCAATGTTTTAAACTTCGGGGCACAAGGCTATAGATTTCTAAAGGGTTAAAGTTTGTCAGTAACATAGATAAACAAGCTTCTGTGCTGGAGATTAGCAAACAGCAGGTATTGACATTGCCATAGTCTTACAGGCAGAGAGCAGACAGAGGTGGTTGGTAACCGAGAGACTTGTGTATACAAAGAGGAGATGAGAGCTCCTCTGCCATTTAAACAAAGCAAAATAGAACAGCAGTGTATTTGGTAATGGTCCTTATTTACCTTTGCCTTTACCATGTTTAAAGCTAATCATTGTGGTGAGGAAGCCTCTTTAATGGGATTGTCCAAATTCAACATTTTTTAAAAATTTTAACTGTGGCGCAGAGACTGTGAGAATAAAAACACTCTCATCTTAACGCGCATTTGATTCAGCACTGCCGATTCTCTCCGCCGATCATCGGTCGGGCTGAATAAAACACACCACTGCAGCCTCTGATTGGCTGCAACAGTCGCGCTACAGTGCCCAGTGTCACTGCATGGCCGGAGCCAAAATACAACAGAAGACAGGCATAAATTAAAGGGGCACGCAAGGTCAGATTGAACATGAGTGACGAGGTATGTTGTGTTTTTTTTCTTGCCGCTTATGCACCATAGTTGAGATTAAAAATTGAATTAGACATCCCCTTTAAACATGGGATCAATTAATCACTTGCACAATATACAGCATTACTATGACATGTCTGTGTTGTAAGAGGTGATACCCTTCTTTAAATTAGTATTGCTCAGCTTATTGGTTAAAGGGGTTTTGCCAAGAAGGGAGTTCCTTACCTAACAGGCTGATACTCCCCTCTTGAGGCCTGAAAAAAGGGGCATTTTGTTTCTGTGTTTAAAAAAAAACAAGTACCTCCTCTGTGATGTCATCACTCCACCTCCCATGCACGTTACTCCCATACTCAGGCTCTGTAGTTGAGCAAACATTGTTTTGCTAATCCACAGATGAGAACTGTATTGTGCACAAGCTATATGCGTTTTATTTCTCCCTCTTATTTGCTCAGGAGAGAAGATAAGCTCAGCAGGCAGGATTTTTTCATTCCTTCACTAACACTGCAGGGGGAGAGGGAGGAGGCTGAGCAGAGAGCTAGCGAGAGTCTGCATGTTTACTCAGATAATTACATTACAACCAGTGGATTATCTATACAAAAGATACAAGATCTTTCTCCCCAGTCCCTTCAAAGCTCGTTCATGTTCCCTGCCATTAGATAAGAAGTGCAAACAACGCAAGCCTGGCCAGATCAGCTCCTGGTCGTGTCTAATGTAAACTGTCAGGAAACCAAGGGCATGTAAGTCAGGCTGTAGCTCTGAGGCTTCACTTTTTTGGATGACCTATATTTCAAAAAGTGATTAAATACCCATTTTGGAGGATCCCACGTCAACATTAGATCGTGGCAAACCCCTTTAAGTGCGCTCATGTGGCCACATCCAGAACATTTTAGTTTTAAGGTCATAGTCTATTAACATTTGTGATGCATTGACTTATGCATCTAGTATTTCTGTTAAAATACAAAACTTTAAACGGGTTTGTTTTGATGACTGAATTCCCCCATAAGATATTTCAAGTGACTTTGTATAGTAACAAAAGGATGCATGTGCGCACAGCGTTGCTGCCTCTAGGCCTGAAAATCTTTAAAAAGGCTGGGTTCAGACATTCTGGTAATGCATCAAAATACATGTAGAAAATACACTTTTTTATCATAGGCCATTTTATTGACTCTCATTTAGAACCGAGGTAAAATTTGGGTTTATTAAATACATTGCGTGTACCCAGCTTCAATTGCTTGACCTAAGGGAAATAATGGAGGTGGTGAAAACTGAATTTAATCTGGTGATTTGCATGTAATCGCCTAGTAGCACTAAGAACACATTATTTAAAATGTGTTCCTTTAGCAGAACTGATGTTTTATTTAAATAATTTATGTATATATGTTTTTGGTTTTTTTTAAAGTTGAATTTCTCATTGTGCCTTGATCATGTCAGTGTTACAGGGTGAGAACATTCAGCAGGAGCACTGTGTAATTGAGAACAAGTTTGGAATGGTAGAGCTGCGGCCATCCCTAGGAGCTCTTTGTAGAGTAAATGGCAAGGAAGTGACCGATGCCTGTCGTTTATGTCAAGGTAAGTCAATTGTGAATCCATTAAAAAGAATAGGCAAATAAAAGGACCAGTGCAGTGCATGATATGCATAGTATCTATGCTTGTATTGTTATTTGAAGGACTATTTCAATTAAAATTGATAGGAAATTCATGTGACAAAAATCACAGAAAAATTGGACAGTTTTTTTTTTAATTCAAAAAACAGAAGACCATACCTACAGCTCAGTGGCTGGACGATAGACTAATCTCAGTAGGAGGCAATATAAGCCCCAGTGCTACTTGGAAGAGTTATAACAGGTGCAGTAGCTCTCACACCCGTCCACTAGAAAGGCAACTGAATAATTAAAAAAACTGCACATTGGATAAGTACCAGTTCACACCAGTATGCAGAGAAGCCACAAATACTGATAAGATAACCACTCATACGCCTTCTATGCATGACTGGGTGGATGCTAGTATTATAATGGCATATAGATAAGGTGATACAAAGGGTACCACTTAAACGGTTATGTGTGGTGCACTAATGCTGGCTTACAACCTATGACACCTCTACTATTTGATTGGGCGGGCTGCCCAGCAAATTTCAGGTGTCCAATACAAAATGCTGATACCCTCTGCTCCCCAGTGTTTAAGGCAAAAAACTATATACTGGAAAAAAAAAATCAAATGTGCAGTATTAGTTGATACAGTGGCCACTATATTCCGCAAGCTTGCATGTGGCCCCTTCTGTAGATGTTAGTGGTGGTTTCTTTTTCTTAACCAGGAATTCTCTTTTACATACTAACCTGAACAGAGGCAAATGCAGCCTTTATCCTTCTGCATATTTTATATTACTCCATTACCAGCTCTACAAATTCCCTTAGACTGCTGGTTGCCAAAGGGAGCGCCAAGGTGGAGATGGCACCACCACCATCCTTTCTTGAGCGGGAAGTCCCTGTTAGTACAGTTTGAGGGATGTGTAAATGGGAAATCTTATATCCCTAAGAGTAATTCGATAATGAATAGCCAAAGATCATGTAGCAAACAAAATATATCACAGTACCACAAGTTTCTAAAACTTAACTTTTTAATTAATCAAGGTAGAAAAACAAAATATGCATAAACCAAGAGGTCTGAAATAATTAAGCAAAGATCATAGGTGACCAATTAGGATATAGGAGATGAGCACATGCACAAATATACCTCAAAGAGGAATTAGAGTAGGCAAACTATATACCCCAAACATTCCAAAAATGTATTTTTTTTTATTCCCATGCATTTCCTCCAAAATGTGGGAGAGGATAATATTTAAGGAAAAATCGCACTATAAGGGTATGTTCACACACCAGGTGTTTAAGAATTGCGTCTTGGCCAGCTCATGCTTGTAAAACTGACAGCCAACTCCCATTCTCAGTCATTGTTTTCCCCGCCGCGTATAATACGCCAGGGGAAATGTCGGCTATCACTGAATTACTGTAATTGCGGGACACACTTCAGGCGTATTGCAGTGCAATTACGGGCCAAAATACTTCCCCATTTACGCTGTGTGAACATACCCTAAAACTGTATTCATGTCTCAGTTGTGGTTCTGACAACAAATACCTGACCACTAATATGTAAAGAGTAATGTCACCACTAAGATCACCATATTATCCCCTTTTAATTCCCAGACAAAACCTATACATTTTGGAGATTAACATAGTAAAAAATTATGTTCTGGCTTCCTATAAAATCAAGGTTTTAATCAGTCTTTAAACCACAGAGACAGCAAAGTGCAGATTGCGGCTTACGCATTTTGGGTGTTTCCACACCGTTCCTTCTGTTACTAGTTTATTGCCATTTAAAACGTTTAAGAAAGCATCTGTGTTCTCTGTGGTTCAATTACTTTAATAAAAGCCTTGATCTTATGGGAAGCAAGAACATGTTTTTTTTTGCTATGTTTATGCTGTTGGTGTCTTTCTTTTTGGTTATGACATTGTGAGATGGTTGTAATTATCTATAATATCCTTTGGGGTAAACCTATCCCCTTTTCCCAAATTTATTTTTGAACTTTTATATCAATGTATATTTTTTTTTTTTTTATCTTGTTTAAACCAAAAAAAGTTATATTTTAGAACTTAAAATTACTTTAAATTAGAAAATCGCCAAAAATTCCCATTTAAAACCCCTAAAATTTTGCTTCTTTTAATAAAAAACTAAAAGGCTATTCGGGACCATAAAACTTTTTTTTGGCCTTTTGATCGGATTTTGCCCATCCGGCCCCCCCCGGGGAGGGGTGGGTTTTTCAACCTCTAGGTCTGCACCGATTTTCCAGAGGGGCCCCAAAAACCACCTGTTTTGGAAAGGGGCCAAAAACTTCCCGTTGGGGATCAATGGGGTTCTGATTAAAAATCCCGAAATTTTCTGTGGTGACCCCAATTCCCTTTAGTTTGACCCCCATAGCAGCTGGTAGTATGTTCCCCAAAATTAATGTTTTATTTTTTCAAATTAATTAAATTTTTATGGGTGCTTCTTTTAAATTCACTGCGCCATTTTTGTAGTTGGCCCCGCACCCCAAGTTGAAAAAGTAGATATAGGGGTTTTATAATATTATGGAAAGGGGGGGTTAACACGGGCTTTTTTAAAGCCTTAAATTGCGGGGGTTTTGCCCGCAATTAGGTTTTGGGGTTAAGGGGGGGGACGGGCAGCTCTGGGCCCCCTTAAAACCTTTCATTATCCAGGCGGTATCCCCCCGGGAAAAATTGTGAAAGGTCACTTTCCCCCCGCCCCCGTTTTCCCGCCGAGGGGGGGGAGGGGAGACAGAATCCAAAAGTTTTATAAAAAAACTGTGGATTACCGTAATGGCTGGCACGGATTCCAGCCGTATTGCAGTGCAGTACGGCACACAATACGGCTGGAATCCGTACCCGAAATAAGCCGTGTGAACGGCCTCTTAGAATGAAAGTGTTTTGCATTTTTTGCACCAAACTTTGGCACATTAAAGTGTGTTGTCAGGCGCACATTGTGCCAAGCTTGGCCGTACGCCTGTTCATACATCTATAGAACCGGCAATGTACAACAAATAAATGGTGAAGGTGAATACATAGATATTGCCCTATATTTTAATAAGCAGATATACTGATCTCACCAATGAAATAACTTAAATGTTACATGCCTTACCATGTATGTAACAAGTGATTACGGTCATAAACATTAAAGCAATACCATTTGCATACACAATAATTTGAGGGAAATAAACGTATATGAATAAAGCCGGTGTCTTTTGTTGTCTAGGGAAATAAAACTTAAATGTAACCTGAAAAAAATGCTTTCTTCATTTGGCATCTTCAGTGTTTTGACCGCCACGTTCACTCTGCCGCCTCTCCCTCAATTTGTCAGAAGACCGAGATCGCGGCAGTAATTTGTGCAGACATTCTTCATTAATCCCAGTTTAGCGTGCTCTCCAGGAATTACTACCAGCCCCAGTGCTGCCAAGTGTAACTGCTTTTGCCAATGAAGTGGGAAGAAGAACATATTTACACAGTAAAATAATTAACATGTAGGCTTAAAATGGGCACTGCCAGCAATGTTGTGTGATTGTGGTTAGATTTCATGTGGATACTACTCCTCCCCCTATATAATAATACACCAACATCTACATGACCTAGAATGTGTATCAGTGTCTGATAAAATTGGGAAAAGCATTAGAAAATGTCTGCATGTACAGACCTGTTTGTACCTGTTTACTGAAACATATTCAAGATATAGTTATACAATGGACTTGGACATAAAGTCCAGACTTTCAGCTTTTATTTGAGGGAATCCACATTAAAATTAGATGAAGGGTTTAGGAGTTTCAGCTCCTTAACATGGGCCGCCCTGTTTTTAAAGGGCCCAAAAGTAATTGGACAAATGAAATAATTGTAAATAAAATGTTTCTGGTACCTGGTTGGCAATGACGGCCTGAAGTTTTGAACTCATGGACATCACCAGGCGCTGTGTCTCCTCCTTTTTAATGCTCTGTCAGGCCTTTACTGCAGTGGTTTTCAGTAGTTGTTTGTTTGTGGGCTTTTCGGTCTGAAGTTTAGTCTTTAACAAGTGTAATGCTGCTCAATTGGTTTGAGATCAGCTGACTGCTTTGGTCATTCACAAATATTCCACTTATTTGCGTTAATAAACTCCTGGGTTGCTTTGGCTTGATGTTTTGGGTCATTGTCCATCTGTATTATGAAACGCCCACCAATCAGTTTGGCTGGATTTGAGTACACAGTATTTCTCTGAATACTCTCCAGGATGTAAACGTATCAATATCAAAATCTACCGTAAAGAGAAGACTGCATGAAAGTAAATACAGAGGGTTCACTGCACGGTGCAAGACACTCATAAGCCTCTAAAATAAAAAGGCTAAAAAAACAACTGAAAAAGCCAGCACAGTTCTGGAAGAACATTCTTTAGACAGATTAAATCAAGATCTACCTCCACCAGAATGATGCAAAGAAAAAAGTATGACAAAGGCGTGGTATAGCTCATGATCTAAAGCATACCTCAGCATCTGTAAAACATGGTGGAGGCAGTGTGATGGCTTGGGCATTCATGGCTGCTAGTGGCACTGGGTCACTAGTGTTTATTGATGATGTGACACAGAACAGAAGCAGCCGAATGAATTCTGAGGTATTCAGAGATATACTGTGCGCTCAAATCCAGCCAAAAGCAGCCAAACTGATTGGTGGGTGTTTCATTATACAGATGGACAATGACACAAAACATAAAGCCAAAGCAACCCAGGAGTTTATTAAAGCAAAGAAGTGGAATATTTGTGAATGGCCAAGTCAGTCACCTGATCTCAACCCAACTGAGCAGCATTTCACTTGTTAAAGACTAATCTTCAGGCAGAAAGCTCACAAACCGCAACGGAAAACCACTGCAGTAAAGGCCGGCAGAGCATTAAAAAGGAGGAAACGCAGCATCTAGTGATGTTCAAGACTTCAGGCCGTCATTACCAACACAGGGTTTTCAACCAAGTATTAGAAATTAACATTTTTATTTACAAATGATTTAATTTGTTTTTAAAGGGACCACAATTTATTGGACAGAGTGACACATGTTAAGGAGCTGAAACTCCTAAACCTTTGATCCAATTTTAATGTGGATACCCTCAAATGACAGCTGAAAATCTGGAATTTATGTCAATGTAAATTATATAAACTATAACTTGAATATGTTTCAGTAAACAGGTAAAAAACAGAATTTGTCTCATTGTCCAAATATATATGAACCTAACTGTATAATAAATCACTACAGTGAGCGAACACCACTTATAACGCCTCAACATAAAAAGATAAATCACTTTGTTAATATCTAAACTAATCATGAGATGCAGCCTGTGTCATATTGTTATTGCTGCTTGATTTTACCCTACTTGGAACTGAAGTCTTCAAGTATTCCCTGCATGTAGTCTTTATGCCAGCCTCCATACTTTAATATTATGTAGGTAAAAACAAAAACTCAAAAGCTGAAGTGTCCTACTATGTTAAGAACCTTAGCTACAGTAATCCCTCAACATGCAATATTAATTGGTTCCAGGATAACCATTTATATGTTTAAACCATAATTCTATGGAAAACTGGTAAATGGTTCCAAGACCCCAAAATGTCACCCAATATAATGCAACTTAAAGTTATGCATATAATTAATACATATAAAGTAAGTCCCTACATATAACATTAGAAAGAGCTGCTGGAAGCTGGAAACCAATTTGTATTGTGAGAAAAGAAGTGTCTTTGGGTCATGTACTTTATACATAATGTACCAAAACAAAAAATGTGGCCCTTACCTAGTGTCCAAAGGAGCCACTCATCCTGGCATATGTAAGAGCAGAACAGGACATGTAGTACCGCACTGTACTGTAGAGAGGGCTACTAGATTGGAAATCACTTCATGCACCTAATACATGTAACAGCATACAGGACATGTATGTACCCGACTGTACTGTAGGAGACGCTACTAGATCCCAATCACTACTTGCACCTCACTAATAGATGTAAGAGCAGTACAGGACATGTAGTACCAACACTGTACTGTAGAGGGGGGTACTAGAGGACACCAATCCTGCATGCACCTTTAAATTTAACATGTAAGAGCATTCAGGACATGTAGTACCATACTGAACTGTAGGGGGGCGCTACTAGACGCCAATCACTCATGCACCTCACTAATACATGTAAGAGCAGTACAGGACATGTAGTACTGTACTGTACGGAGGCGCTACTAGACTGCCCATCACTGCATGCACCTCACTAATACATGTAAGAGCAGTACAGGACATGTAGTACCATACTGTACTGTAGAGAGGCACTACTAGACCGCCAATCACTGCATGCACCTCACTAATACATGAAGAGCAGTACAGGAACATGTAGTACTGCACTGTACGGAGGTGCAAACAAAGACCTGCCCATCACTGCATGCACCTCACTAATACATGTAAGAGCAGTACAGGAACATGTAGTACCTAATAAATTTTTGTATTTTGTAGTCAAGAAAAACTGTTTAAAAGACTGCAAATCCTGCATGCACCTCATAAAAAGTAAGGCAGTCAGAACATGTAGCACCATAAATGAAAATCCTTTTCAATGTACTTCCTATCCAGTTAGTCAAGAAAAGATCCTGCCTGCTTAAAGGAAATCTTGTCATCAAATTTTTTTTGTTGATGAAATATTGTGTGTTCATTTTTGTTTAAATTTTTAGTATTTTTTTTATTTCATTCAATTTGTGGTAATTATTAAAAAATGCATAATAATTTTCAAGGTTTCCCACTCTTCGCCACCAGAGGGAGCACATCCAAGAAAAAAAGAGTTTTTCTCATGTACAAAGATGATGAATTACGTCTTGCCTTAAATGTGGGCTGGTCTGGTGGTGACTTCACATGCCTCCACCTCCCCTGTGTGCATAAGGAGGGGGAGGTGGATTGTAGACTCTCCATTTTGTTGGTGACTGAGGAAACCATACAGAGCTGCTGTGTATCCATAGATGAAAAAGGAATAACCAGAGTGAAATTGTGATTACATTTAGGGGATGTTCACATGGCGTCTTTGACTCCGTGTTACATACGCTTTTGGATATGTGTTTGGGTCCGTCTGTCAGTCCCCAAACGGACCCAAGCACTTTATCTAATAAATAGCAGTGTGATTATACATTGCAGTTTATTAGAAACACGCATCGGCGTTCAGACGAGTGATCTCTGATGTGCGTCTCACTGTGTCTTTCGGATCCGTTCCATGAAGTGACATATCAATTCTTGGTCCAAAAGACGCTGCCCACACGGATCCAAACACTCAGCTGCGCTTTGCATCAGAAAAACGCTGCATTTTTGGATGCACTTTTCGGACTCAACACGGATCCAAAAGCAGATCCAAAGACGCCGTGTGCACAAACCCTTAGTCTATTTCACTATGGATATGCGGAAGGAACGCCACAGTATATGTCTGCATCAGTGCTCACAGGTATCCACAGCTGGCCAAGGTCCATAGACCCCAAGAACTAATATTAGTCTAGTTCACATGTGAACATTAGGCTCTGTCTCTCCTGCAGGGGACAAAAAACCACCTGAAAACCAAATCCTAAAAACCTTCAGAAAACTGAGTTTTTTTGTCCCCTGACGGTCAAAAGCTGTTGAAAAAAACCAGCCATTTTTTGGCACATTTTTTGCTTGTCTTGAAGTCTGGTTTTTAATGTCTGCATAAATCAAGCCATTGGATGTGACTCCGCCTATGAAAGGAGATGTACAGCACATTATTGCATTCATGGATCCGTGTTGGTTCAGAAAATTGGATCCAAAAACACTGCAGCAATCGGATCTAAAACAGATCCAACATATATCCAACCTGCAGCTACTGTGTTTGGATGTGTTTTAGATGCAGCAGGATCACTCCATATAGTTTTAAATTGGGCTCCTGCTGCGTCTTTCGAATCATGAATCGATGTCAATTGGTGGAACGGATACAAAAGATGGATCTGAAAGACGCAATGAGACGAGCATCGGGGATCACTCGTCTGAGCACCGATACTTGTTTCATATTAAAAGCAATGTGAATCACACTGCTATTTGTTAGATACGTGTTTGAGTCTGACAGAATCGGATTTTAGCGTCAAAATCCACAAAGAAACGGATTTTAGCGTCAAAATCCGTAGCAAATAGATTTTAGCGTCAAAATCCGCGGCGAAACGGAGTTGAGCGTCAAAATCCGCGGCGAAACGGAGTTGAGCGTCAAAATCCGCGGCGAAGTACTGAAAGGTGTTGTCCAATGTCAGGACAAGTTCGTAATTATTTTTCAGATGTAAAACAATGCAGAATTCTAATAATGGCAACATCTATAAGCAGCATCTCTGTATACAATTAATAAGATTTCTGTATTTGGTAGTAAAAGTAAATAAAATATTTTATTTTTACAGGAGCCATTGTTGTTTTAGGAAATTCTCACAGATTTCGATTCAACCACCCTGCAGAGGCTGCTGTGCTTAGGCAAAAGAGATCTGTAAGTTTCATGCAGACTTCATTGTGTGATACATTGGTTTATTCTAGTGGGCAAAGTGATTTGGGGATTTAGAGGTGGCTTCATGATAATAAATAGGATGTGCAGCACCACACAGGACACTTGCTGAGGCAATCGCGTAACACCTGATGGGGATCTTGCACATATCCTGACTGAATTAATGGGACCTGTGCATAATATCTGCATGGTGTCGGCCTGTGGTATGTAAACAGCTCTTAGAAAATAAGACTGCATAGGGAGAGGACAGTGACATGTGGACTCAGAGGGGGGGTACACACTGGCTTGGGAGCGAGCATGAACAGTGAAGGGGGAGGATGATGTCATCCCCTTTCAGTTACGAAACACCCAGCTGGGAGGGGAAGAAACGCCCCTGGATTTCAGGAACTGAGAGAATCAAGCTTCAAGAAAACAGTCGAACTGATGAAGCGATACATCCCCTTTAAGTTTATAAACTCTCCAAAAATAATGAGCAACCCTTGAGCATGGGTTGTCCATTGTGTTCTCCTGAACGTTCAGCCTTCACATTGTCCATTTGCCTGTGATGTGTCTGCAGACTACGCTGTGACAGAAGTGCCCTAAGTGAAGTTACAGGCAGGAAGAAGATTCGTTTCTGTGGGTGGAGAATAGGGATTATTTGCTCACTCCTAACCATTTGGAATCCCTGTTTGCAGTAGAGTATCCTGAAGATATCTCCAGTGTGACTGGAAGCCATGATAAATTTGTTACAGTTGAGGCATCAATGCATCTGCTTCTAAATTTTAAGCTAAAGATTTATCTCGCCTCTTTGAGGAATGTCGAAACTTCCTTATTTTCCTGTCCGCAATCTCTTCTCTATCTCCTACTTAAAGGATTGTACAGGATTTTAAAAACTTCCAGGATGAACTATTTCAAGGTGTATAGTACTTCATGATTGCTTCCTAAACATTTTGACAGGTTCTGCCACATGTCTTCTCAAAAGCCACAGTTTGCAGCTTTCGTTGGCAATTGGATATGGTGTGTGCTTGGTGGCCCAGGGTGATATTCCGTGGTCACACTGGTAGAGCATATGATTGATCTCCATGGGGGAGATAAACATTTCTGAGGGACCCAATCAGGGTGCCCTAATATTTTGACCTACATGTCCCTGTTGCCTAGTTTCATGGATTTCCATTAAACATTGCCATGAAATTATAAATACAATGCATCTTCTATTGATTGAGATGATCTAGAGCAACATTGATGAGAAGCAGCGGACCATCTACTGGGCCAGGACCTTAGAAGGACAACATCTGCCCAGTCCTGGTGCATTAGTCTTACTCTAGGTTATCCATGTTCTTGCCTACACTAAGAGAACTACACACAGTAGTGTGTTGGATATAAAGGTGGAGCTCAAGGCCGGAACGAGGGGTAGGCAGAGGGGGGCAACCCTCTAGGATGTCACTCCATGCCAGACAGGAAAGGGATGCCAAGGAAGTATTCCCGCCATATAACTACTTGGAGGTCACGGTAAAGAATGAAAACGGGCCTCTCAGTCCATGCATAACGGTGCTGCGCCCACACCATCCATATGTGATCCAGCTCTAGAGATGCTCGCTCTATTCAAACCCATTTGACGGTGTCCCTTTTAAGTACTCTGTGCAATTAGTGATCCTAGGAAGCCGTCATTTACTCCCCCTATTTACCCGCCAGTGAATCCTCCGTTTCAAGAAAAGAGGCCTATGGATATGTTTGACCTATATGCCAGGAGCTTTCCTGCATAAACATTGAGCACAAATAGCAAACATTGTGTGAACATAGCCTAACAGTTTGTGCATTGTTTTTATTTTACAGCCAATGTAATAATTGATATTAAACTTGTCATTTTCTCTAAAGCATATTAATAATAATAATAATCTTTATATGGCGCAAACATATTCCTCAGCACTTTACATTTTAGAGGTTATAAGTGCAGACAAAACCAAACATTGCACAGTAAAAAGCTACTAGCAGATGAGACACAAAGTGTGCTTGCAATAGCTTACAATTTATTAGGGTGTATGGGTGAGACAAAGGGTGAGAGGTGCTTGGTTTACATATTGGTCACACTTTGTAATTGGTGATAACACCTAGTGCAGTGGTGTAAATGATGGCTCTTAGTGGATGTCTTCTGGTGTGATGCTGCTGTTTACGTAATTACCCTCGAAATCATTTGTGGTCATGGTACTACTGTCATGGTGGTTGACAAACTAACCTGATGACATCAACAGTTGTAACCCTGCCCTGTTTTGTTAATGATTTTGTCACGTTTGTGATGTCATTACAAACCTATATGATATCAGAAATCATTTCAATATTTTTGCTTGTTTTCACACTACAAATATCATATCTGTAATGATGGGGACAGAAAAATAAGCACTTTTGCAATTGGTTTGTATTACCTAAATCATTTAGTATAGCAGCTGTGAGCTAATCTGTAAGTGTCTAGAGCTAATCTGCAGCCTGGAGTCAGGCTATGCCCCGTTTATTGTGATTGGCAACCTGATATTTAGTTCAGCCCTGGTTGGACCACACCTCCTTGCGGGACATGCCCCCTGTGCTGTGATTGGCTGCCTGAACTCTCTGTGCTCACTCCCCTCTAAGCTATGTGAAACTGAAACTAGCTTTCTGAGCTAGGCGCTGGCTGTGTCTTAATAATAAATGCTGCCAGAGCTCTCTATGATCCTCTCCCAGTGACAGCTCTATGTGAAGGATCTGGGCAATTACGGAGTCTCTAGCTCATAGATTCACTCTTCCCTCCCTCCCATTTAACACAGCCTTATACACTCTACTCCCCCTCTGCCTCCTGCCTGATAACAGTAGGGGGAGCAGAGTGCATTCCTCACATTTTTCATAATTTATACTTGTTTACACCAATACAGGTGTTCTGGTTACAAGGAGCTTGTGCTGGGAGGTGATGGCTCTCGAGGCATGAGGACTGACCATTGCAGGAGGCTTTGCAGAGCTGTGACATCCTCTCCCTTCCCACTGCTCCTACAGAATGAGGACTGAGGCGGGAGCAGGGAGGGATGTGATGTCACCAGTCTTCAGTGAGGTTATACCTGCCGACTGGGAGGAGAGACCAGTCCCTAGATTTGAAGCTCTAAGACAGAGAGAAACAGCTCATGTCTGTGAATTCCTGTAGTGAGAAAACCCCCTAGTCAAGTGATGTGATGTTAAAGGGACACTGCCATCAGAAAAGAATATTTTTGTTAAAACCAATATTCCTGGGTAGACTAATCTCGCTTAACTTCAGGTGCTACTTCTCTCTATATCTGTCCTGTGATCTGATATGTCTTATTCCAAATAGTAAGTAATGACATAATTATTGCTTTATTATTCTCACAACAGGGATAGATAAGATTATACTAGACCAAGAACAATACATGAAAGGAAAATAGGGTAATCTTTTTGTGCACTGGGAAGAGGATTTCTTCCCAATTGGGTTTGCTGATGATACACTTCTCAAGCCATAGCCGATCTGAAAGAAGGACCATCAAGCAATCGTCTCACTGTTGTGCTATCAGGGCTCAAAGAGGGGAAGTCAGAGTGAGTAATGTACATAGGGGAATTTAAAAAAAAAAAATTATATGAAAAAAACAAGCAAAAAATACATATAATAGTCGCATATTGCTTATCAATATGTGAGAAGAAAATTTGATGGTAATGTCCCTTTAATTTACATTAACAAATGTGTTATTGCCATAATAATTATAACTGATGATAAACATAGTCGGCACACTAATCAGTGGTAAATGCATGACCAAAAATGTATTTATTAATCCACATATCACTAAAAATGTAGATCACCTGTATACAAATTGCACATGTATAGCAGATAGAAGGCTTTCAGGCAATATCCCTTTTTCAGGCTATCATTCTCAGTTAACAGTAGTTAGTCTTTCCATATTATTAAAAGGAATATTTTTTCTGAAAATTACCTATTGTTTAACTCATGTTATTATGTTAAACACCTTTTTAAAGAATTTTTCTTTGTTTTTTACATTTTCTTTATCAATATCGATATTTTTTTTTTATTAAAATCCTGAAAACCTTGACACTTCCTGTTCTGTATTGAGAACTTTTCACCAGTCTCCTCATTATCAGTACAAGCAGGTTTACACTGAAAGGTGACATCAAAGTGTATAGATAACAGTCACAATGGGAGATGGTTACAGCTCCCCCTCCCTGCACACTGACTTCTTCCCAAGTCACCGATCATGCCTAGAAAACTCTCCTATAGAAGTCAATGGGTCTGCTCCTATTCACAGGCTCCTTTGTCCATGAAGCTGCTGTAGAGCATCTCTCTAAATGCGGTTAAAAGCAGTGCAGGCAAGAGGGCCGCGCCCATTATCATGTACAGAAAGCAGAATTACAAAATCAACAATAAGAAAATAATATGCATCAGTATCTTGTTTTAATTAGTAAAAAAGAAAAAAAATGGTGATAGATTCCCTTTAAAGTCCTGCATATGCAGTTACTAGAACACTGACCTGGAAGTGTCTAAAATCTGATGATCATGTAATGTCATTTGTTGCAGTCGTAATGTATGTGGGAATCTGTGATATTACGTTGATCACCTAATTTACTAGTTGCTTTTAAATTAAATTTTATATTACACACACTTCTGACACTGCATGCACTTGGAATCCCACAGGCACTTACCTGCATATAGATGTTTAGTTTGGGTGACGGGTTCATCTACTTTTACGTATACTACAGCCATATTTATGGAACACGGCTGGACTGTTTTGTAAACCAAGCTTTCTCACCTTTCGTCTTACCCTGAAATCCACATAGAGTGTAAGCTCTTGGGAGCAGGGCCCCTTGTACCTCTTTTTTGATCTGTTAGTAAATTTTTACTATGTAATGTTTGTTTTTTGTCTGTACTTATGCCCTCTAGATTGTAAAGTGCTGTGGAATAGGTTGCTGCTATATAAATAAAGATTATTATTTTATAACTAAAGGCGGTTTCCCATCTTGGACATAAATGTCTGATAGGTTCAGATTTGGGACACACACCAATCTCAAAATAGGCCCTGTTTGGGATGGAGAAGTCAATATAAATATTTCAATGTGCAGCACATGGTAGTAGTTGGTGCAAGTGGAAAAGGGTATTGCAACCAGAAAAATAGTACAATCTATATAAATCCACAAGAAACACAAGGGTTTTTTTTTTGCTTCAAAGGGAAATATATTTACATAGATCTGGTGTTTACAAGCGTATATTATAGTAGGTTAATTCTGCCGGCACCACTCCTGCTCTCCCCTGCTGCACTCAGCGATACCTCTATCTTCTGGTTCTCTGTACCTTATTACACTGCAGGTCTTTATTGCCATTTCATCTTGTCACACATTATAAGTTTATTCCACACTGCAAACAGTCTTGGCCCTGCATGTGATCCATATGAATAAGGTCCTTATGACGACTGAAACGTCAACACAGATCATCATATTGTCCAAGACTACATATCCTTGAGATATATATTTTTGTATGAAATTAACCTACTATAATATACGCTTGTAAACGCCATATCGATGTAAAATATATTTCACTTTGAAGCAAAAAAAAACCCTTTGTGTGTGTTGCGGATTTATATAGATTGTACAGGATGGAGAAGTGGCTGCGCTTGCGCTGTTCCTCTCCATTAATTTCAATAAGCGCTCCGAGTACAGCCAAGTGGTAGCACTCCGCTCTACTCAAAACTTCCATTGAAATTAATGGAGAGTGACCGCGTAAGCGCAACCACTTTTCCATTCAGAGCGGGAAGTTCGAGGCCTTTTCTTGAGAATGCTGTCTGTCCCATAGGTAGGACCCGCGCCTATCAGACTCTTGTGACATATTCTGTTTATATACTATAAATTTCAGAGATTGGAAAACGTATTTAAAAATCAAATTTTCATTTAATACGGTGTGACACCAATCCACTATTGCAAATCCATATGTAACTATTGTGATGACCACTAATGCTGCTTGTTATTTCTATAGGACAGTCAGGCATCTTTTGTAAGTGATTGCTCCCTGGACTGGCTGGACCTGTCTGGGGATTTCTCCTCTTCTAAAGGGAACTCTCTCATCTTAAACACAAGGTATCTTCAAAATCCTGTATGCTAAAAAGTATTCATACACATCATTGTTTTAATCGAACAGATTATATATTGCTAGTGTTTGTAATGATGTTAAAACAAGTGTCAATTCAGAATATTATGGGCACAAAATTACATAAGCAATACAGCAGTTTGCTTTGTTTCTGACATAGGAACAAAAATAATGGGGTGCTGGATTTGCTACATGACTGACATCAGTGGTGCACCATTGACTCCTTTGACTATAGTGAAATCCGTTGGGCTATGTTTTCCATAATTTTTGACCGCATCTGTGACTGAGGCTTCTAATTGAATCTCCTACGCAAATGTGAACCAGGCTGTATTCTGAATTCTGTTCAGGCTCTTAATTGTCCCAGCTGCTGCCTAACCTCCTTAGGGTGGGTTCACACGGCTTATGGCTGGCATATAGCAGCACGTACTGTGTGCGCTGCTGTACGGCAGGTGTTTTAAAAGTATGCACTGGCCAGCGTGCACTTCCAAAGTGCTTTGTGCCGCCCTCATTCACTTTAGTTTACATGCCGGGAAGAAGTAACATGTCACTTTTTTCTTCAGGTATGTATTGTGAGCTGGGGAATACGCTTCAAAATCATAGCACTCAAGGACTGCTAGGATTTTACCGTGTTGCAGGCCGTACTTCGGGCATATTGCAGCACAATTACACCCCAAATTACGGCCTGCAATTATGCTTTGTGAACATATCCTTTAGTTGCCCGCATAGATGAGTGTCAGTGGAAATGTAGATTGGTCATGTAAAATTTCAGCATACTTAATCCAGTGCTCTACTGGGAGATATGCGGCTGCCGGAAGTGTCTGGGGTTGGGTAAAATCCTCTTGTCTTCTCCCCAAAATAAATTTGCACAAGAAAAAAAATCTGTTCCTTTTTATTTTTTCCTTGATGTGACCGAGGGACAATGCACCCCCTACAATGCATTAATAAGATTATTCAAAGCCACCTTGGAATTCCTTGACCTCCTCCCCCTTCCCCAGAAAATAAAATAAAAAACTGTGGCACCACTATGTAGGTTACCTTTATCTTGCACAGGGTTTTAGTTTTTAAAAAAAAAATTGCATTCTAGTATTTTAATGTGTTGCCACAAGCGTACATTTTGTTAGTGATAAATGCCATTGTAGTAAATACATTTTTCACTTAGTCATCTCTGTTGTGAGGTAACTGAATTTCAAAGCGAGAAGTAATGCATTCACCCAGTGTTTCAGTACAGAGTTATTCCATTTTACTGAGCTGCTATAGTAACTGAGAGCTGCATTATGCTACAGTAGACTGTAGCCGGCAAACCCTGCACTAGCCTGGGCGGTCTCCGGCACAAGAGGTGGAGCGTAGCCTGACTGTGTAGTCTCCTTGCTACAGATGTGTTTGTATGGAGATGGTTCCTCTCCCCAAGCCTCCATAGGACATTCTCTCCTCCAAGGTTATAAAGCAAATCTGTTACATTATCATTTCTCTCTTTCTGCAAACATGGAGGAGACCTAACACAGCAGCAGGTAAGATCAGTTCATTTCTGCGATTTTTGCTAAAATGCAGAATCATTGTCTGGAATGGTTTGTAAAGTTTGCTTTTCTATTACCTTTGAAGATACATTTTCACATTTCTGTGCTGGTGTCTGGTTATGTTATAGTGAGAATAAGCTACTGATTTGGGAAATCGGACATGTTTCTTATGCAGTGGCGCATGATTATTTCTGAGTCATTGTTATTGTGTGAACTGACTGCAATCAATACAATCCATGTAGTATTAACCAGTCTAACGTGGCTATTGTATTTATTATATGTAGTATACCGGAAAATGATTGATTTTTTTACATTCTATTTTAGTTGCCGAAATGTGCAAACAGAGTGCTGCTTACTTGCTATCCACATAGGCTCCTTCAGATAGAAATCATTAGTTCTATTCAATCTGTGACTTATGATGCCCATACAAATGGAAGCAAAGTCGACAGAAGCTGGCTCTTTTGGCATGACTGGCTATCTTGCATATATGGGGGTGTTCTGACTGCCCCCGACAGATAATGGTGGGGGAAAGAAGGATCAGGGTGTTTTATGTCAACTCCATGTTCATTTTGTTTTCAAAGACTATAAACCCCAGCTACATGGTCTGGAAATGGCTTATTCCCCTCTCCCTGTTCAGAACACATGCATACTTTGTGGGACTGAGAGCAATAGGTGTTGGCCAAACCTTCAAATTATTGACTTGGATTAACAAATAAACCAGGTACAGCCTGAAGAATCTCAGGCCAGTGCATAAGCAATATATAGCTGTAACTTTGATGATGTCAAGTTATGCCATAATGAGGTCTGACTGTATTAGAGCAGTTTACTTTATATGATATATACAATATACTGTTATGTTTTATAGGGTGGTAGCTTAGTCTGTGGTAATGACCTCACTGTGGAATTATAAAATGCCACCTCCTGCTTCTAACAACAGTATCCTCTAAATCTGGCATGGTGCTCTGTGGGCTCACCAGGCATATGGATCCAGTTTCAAATGTAGCTTTGATGCTTTGCAATGTGGTGCCATGACCTAGAGCTACTGTGATGCTATTATTATTATTATCATCCATTTCAAAGTTCATTCCACAGCGCTGTACATGCATAACATAATACCAAACAAAGTACAATGGCAACACGAAATGACTACCAACTGGTACAAAGGGGGAGTAGCTACTGTGCTTTGCTATGCGGTACCATGGCATGGAACTACTATGCTGTGCCATAGCATAGAACTACAATGCTTTGCCATGCGGTGCCATCCGATGGAACTACTATCTTGAGTGTCATGCTGCACATTGCTGGTCCATATGCATGGATCTACTATGCTTTGCCATGCTGTGCCATCCGATGGAACTACTGTGTTTTGCCATGCGGTGTCATAGCATGGAACTACTATGATTTGCCATGTGGTGCCATCTGATGGATCTACTATGCTTTGCCATGCTGTGCCATCCGATGGAACTACTATGCTTTGCCATGCGGTGTCATAGCATGGAACTACTATGATTTGCCATGCAGTGTCATAGCATGGAACTACTATGCTTTGCCATGCGGTGCCATGGCATGGAACTACTATGCTTTGCCATGCGGTGTCATAGCATGGAACTACTATAGTGCATTTGAACACAATGCGCAGAGTGTCATAGCATGGAACTACTTATGCTTTGCCATGCGGTGTCATAGCATGGAACTACTATGCTTTGCCATGCGGTGTCATAGCATGGAACTACAATGCTTTGGCATGCGGTGCCATGGCATGAAACTACTATGCTTTGCCATGCGGTGCCATAGCATGGAACTACTATGCTTTGCCATGTGGTGCCATAGCATGGAACTACAGTCATGGCCAAAATTTTTGAGAATGACACAAATATTTTATTTTCACATGATCTGTTGCCCTCTGGTTTTTATGTGTGTTTGTCAGATGTTTTTATCACATACAGAAATACAAGTGCAATCATATTATGATTAACAAAAGCTTTTATTGACAGTTAGAATGAGTTAATGCAGCAAGTCAATATTTGCAGTGTTGACCCTTCTTCTTCAGGACCTCTGCAATTCTTCCTGGCATGCTCTCAATCAACTTCTGGACCAAATCCTGACTGATAGCAGTCCATTCTTGCACAATCAATGCTTGCATTTTGTCACAATTTGTTGGTTTTTGTTTGTCCACCCGTCTCTTGATGATTGACCACAAGTTCTCAATGGGATTAAGATCTGGGGCGTTTCCAGGCCATGGACCCAAAATCTCTGTTTTTTTCCTGAGCCATTTAGTTATCACCTTTTGTTTTATGGCAAGGTGCTCCATCATGCTGGAAAAGGCATTGTTGATCACCAAACTGCTCTTGGACGGTTGGGAGAAGTTGCTCTTGGAGGACATTCTGGTACCATTCTTTATTCAGGGATGTGTTTTTAGGCAAGACTGTTAGAGAGCCGATTCCCTTGGCTGAGACGCAAACCCACACATGAATGGTTTCTGGATGCTTTACAGTTGGCATGAGACAAGACTGGTGGTATCGCTCACCTCTTCTCCGAACGAGCTGTTTTCCAGATGTTCCAAACATTCGGAAAGGAGATTCATCAGAGAAAATTACTTTACCCCAGTCCTCAGCAGTCCACTCCCTGTACCTTTGGCAGAATATCAGTCTGTCCCTGATGTTTTTTCTGGAGAGAAGTGGCTTCTTTGCTGCCCTCCTTGACACCAGGCCTTGCTCCATGAGTCTCCGCCTCACAGTGCGTGCAGATGCACTCACACCTGCCTGCTGCCATTCCTGAGCAAGCTCTGCACTGCTGGTAGCCCGATTCCGAAGCTGAAACACTTTTAAGAGACGGTCCTGGTGCTTGCTGGTCTTTCTTGGGAGACCTGGAGCCTTTTTGGCAACAATGGGACCTCTCTCCTTGAATTCCTTGATGATGCGATAGATTGTTGACTGAGGTGCAATCTTTCTAGCTGCGATACTCTTTCCCTGTTAGGCCAGTTTTGTGCGGTGCGATGATGACTGCACGTGTTTCTTTAGAGATAACCATGGTTAACAGAAGAGAAACAATGATGCCAAGCCCCAGCTCCTTTTAAAGTGTCTAGTGGTGTGATTCTTACTTAATCATGACAGATTGATCTCCAGCCCTGTCCTCATCAACACCCACACCTGTGTTAATGGAGCAATCACTGAAACGATGTTAGCTGGTCCTTTTAAGGCAGGCCTGCAATGAAGTTGAAATGTGTTTTGGGGGAAAAAAGTTAATTTTCTAGGCAAACTTGACTTTGCAATTAATTGCTGTTAAGCTGATCACTCTTTATACCATTTTGGGGTATATGCAAATTGCCATTATAAAACCTGATGCAGTAGACTTTGTAAAAATTAACATTTGTATCATTCTCAAAGCTTTTGGCCATGACTGTACTATGCTTTGCCATGCGGTGCCATGGCATAGAACTACTATGCTTTGCCATGAGTCTGCAAGCTATAATGGATGTTACAAATGCATTCTGTTTAAGCTAGTCAGAGACCATCATGTGGTGCATGGTGATTTTTAGCTTTATATTTGTTTTTTAATTGGATAGTATTTTTAAAGGTCTATTTGTTGCTGGACAGGCCTGCGAGAGGGTAAAGTCTAAGGCATTTAGACCTGACAGACCTATTGCATTGAGTTTTTGGTAAAAAGGTTGCCACCAGTATTAATTATTTTTTTTTAAAAAAATTTTTTGATAACATGAAAAAATATCCGGTTTCATTAAAAATTGGATAATAATTTTTCCTTTGGTATTTATCTCTTTAGATTGCATACTCTGGGACTTTCGGGGCCCCAAAGGACCCAAACGGTCCATTTAAACAACAGCACTTTCGGTGCAGGTTTGTAAATAAAAAAGAGAAAGAAAAGAAATTTTTAAAACCGTTAAGGGTTCATTGAAAAAGGCATTTAAAACCCCCCAAACGTACAAGTAGCAATCAAAGAGTATATACAAAAATGGAAAAATATTGATCCAAATTTTTTAAAGAAACGGATATTTTCATGTTTTCAAAAAGTTTTTTGAAAAGAAAAATTAATACGGTGTGCAAACCCTTTTTCCAAAAACTTATTGTCTTTTTTTGGTTTGCAACCCCTTTTTATACCCAAGAGGCCAAAGGGCGGGGGTAGTCTCTTAGACGACAGACCTATTTCATTGAGCATATACTTTTAAGATTGCATCGATAGGAAACTAGACCTGTACCGCTGTGCTGTATGTACGTCACTATTGGGGCGCGTCCCCACGGTAGAGGACAAATACCGGTCAGTTTACCCGACCGGTATTTGTCCTGTTTTGTGGCCGTCCCCACGGCCGTGGAGGGGGACAGCTTTTCTCTGCGATGAGCGGAGAAAATCCCTCCTCCTTCACATTCACATGCACAGATTCCGTCCAAAAACCGGACGGAAGAATGTGCATGTAGAATGTTTTGCGGAGCCGGAAAAAACCGTCAACGCTGACGGGTAGGACCGTTGTGCTCATTTTCGGCCGGTTTTTCAGGCCGCCTGAAAAACCGGCCGAAAACCCGTGCCATGGGGACATGCCCTAATGACCAAAACCCATGCATCTGATTTGATTGTCTTGTCTTCCCATTTTTTTGTTTCAGTTCTAGCATTACATCATCTAATTTGAGTTTTCTAATTTATTCTGATTTTTTTCTGATGTATGTTAGTCGTTATCACCAGATAAATCTCCATTATATCTATGTAGGAAAAAAATCATAAAAATCAAAAAAGACTTCTTGTTTAACTCACATTTTTATGATAAACACATTTTTTAAGATTTTTTGGTTATATTTTTTTTAAAATTTTCCATATCACTTTCAGTATTTTTTTAAATAATTGTTAAAGGGGTTGTCTCACTTCAAGGATTGTTTTTTATGTTAAAAATCTTGTAAAAACAAGTCACTTTGCATTATGTGTCCATTAACACTATCCTACCTATTCTGAGATATCCCCTCTTGTATGGGCTGCATCAGCTCCTCAGGTCGCTATAGCTACAGACCTGTTCAATCTCTCATGATAGGCTGCCAGCACTGGTTGCTATAGCTACAGACCTGGCTTCTACTGCAGCCTAGTAGAAGCCAATTAACACGCCGCTGAATTCAAAATGAAACCAAGAAAACAGGACTCGGATTCTCTCCTCTATCATATAACCAGGGGCGTAACGAGAGAAGCCAGGGCCCCAAAGCCAACTTTTGGATGGGGCCCCCTATACCCCCTCCCCTCGCCCGCCTCCCTGACCACGACAATGTACCAAGACATGTTGTTACGTAATGTAGATAATACAAGGGGCAAATACTTCACCCTACATATCACTATCATACTGCTACCAAACAAATCCACTATACCAAAAACAATATTACCAATAACCCTACTACATATGGACTTGATTATAGAACATGACCAAAAAATTACCACCACATAGTGACTGAATAATACCGCTACACTATTACTGATCAGTACACAAAGACCAATAATACCGCCATATAGTGACCATATAGTGGTATATACTAGTGTACACAGCCTCTGCACACTGTATATAACCACCATACAGTGACCATATAGTGGTAGATAACAGTGTACACAGGCTCTGTAGACATATAAGTGATTACAGTGTAGTTACATTTTGTGACTCACAGGTGACGTTTCTCTGACGAGTCGTTGACTTTCTCTTTTGTTCTGCATCCGGTCCAGTCCGCCATCATGATGACGTCTCCCGACCACTTGTTCCTGCAGATTTAGACACAAATATCTTAGAATCATGACTTTTCCAGCACCTGCCCCTCTGGCTATATGGGGTCCATTTAGGCAGGCAGGGTTTAGGTAGCTATAGGGAGCCATACAGGTAGACAGGGGTTAGGTGGTTTATAGGGGCCCTATAGGTAGGGTTTAGGTAGCTAAAGGGGCCCCATATAAGTAGACAGGCAGGCTTCGGGGGCTATATAGGTGGGCAAGCTTTAGGGGGCTATAGGGGCTATATAGGCAGACAGGCTTCACGGGTAGCTTTTAGGGAGGGCTATCTATAGGCAGGGCTTCGGGGGGGCTATCTAGGCAGGCTGGGGGGTATATAGGCAGGCTGGGGGGTGATATGAAGGCACGCTGGGGGGGCTATTTAGGCAGGCTGGGGGGGCTATCTAGGTAGGCTGGGGGGGGGGCTATCTAGGCAGGCTGGGGGGGGCTATCTAGGCAGGCTGGGGGGGCTAGCTAGGCAGGCTGAGGGGGCTATCTAGGCAAGCTGGGAGGGCTATCTAGGCAAGCTGGGAGGGCTATCTAGGCAAGCTGGAGGGGACTAAAGGCAAGTTGGAGGGGTATAAAGGCAGGCTTAGGAGGTGTATAGGCAGGCTTAGGGGATGTACAGGCAGGCTTAGGGGGTGTATAGGCAGGCTTAGGGGTATACAGGCAGGCTTAGGGGGTATACAGGCAGGCTTAGGGGTATACAGGCAGGCGTAGGGGGTATACAGGCAGGCTTAGGGGGTGTATAGGGAGACTTCGGGGTATACAGGCAGGCTTAGGGGGTGTCTAGGGAGGCTAAGGGGTATACAGGCAGGCTTAGGGGGTGTATAGGGAGGCTTAGGGGTATATAGGCAGGCTTAGGGGGTGTATAGGCAGGCTTAGGGGCTGTATAGGCAGGCTAGGGGCTGTATAGGCATTACCAGGGTAGCGGACGCAGTAGCAGCTGCCCCGTGGCGCGGGCCCCCCTGAGCGCATGGGCCCCGGAGCAACTGCTACCCCGGTAGTTACGCCCCTGCATATAACCCTATATATCACAGAGCTCAGCTCTCTCCTCGATCATATAACCCTATATAGCACAGAGCTCCTCTCCTCGATCATATAACCCTATATATCAGAGCTCAGCTCCTCTCCTCGATCATATAAACCTATATATCACAGAGCTCAGCTCCTCTCCTCGATCATATAACCCTATATATCACAGAGCTCAGCTCCTCTCCTCGATCATATAACGCTATGTATCACAAAGCTCAGCTTCTATCCTTCTTATCATATTCTGCTCTCAGATAGGGTAGTATAAACCATCTGACCTTTAACTTTTAAATAACATTAT
Organism: Phyllomedusa bahiana; assembly: GCA_025379985.1. Lineage (NCBI taxonomy): Eukaryota > Metazoa > Chordata > Amphibia > Anura > Hylidae > Phyllomedusa > Phyllomedusa bahiana. The sequence continues at coordinate 47,805 of JAODAL010004039.1, read as the reverse complement.
ATATAGTGCACATATTTATGCTAATGACACTTAGCTTTTACAGTCCGCTTCATTACCTGGTGATATAATTCTTCATGGTTTTCCTTTAATAATAGAAATTCAGAGTCTCCATCTGAGGAGTTCCAGGAAGGATTCCGAAAATTAGAAGCCACTTATAGGAAACAGATCGAAGAACAGAAGCAATACGTAGAGGACTTGAAAAGTCAGATCCAGTTGGCCCAGGTGAAGGGAGAGAAGGAGCTGGAACACGCGCAGTCTCTAATCAATCAGCAGATTCAAGAGGGTAAGTAGTATATTCTAAATGATGCATGCCTGTAAGACCTTGTTCACAAAGGTCTCACATACTCCTGTTTTTTTTTTGAGTCAATTGTAGTAGTGTATGTCTTCCATCTATATATCCAGGAACCACTTATGGCTTTGGCTTTTTGTGAACTTGGCCAAACCTAGTAAAGTAGAAGATACCAACTGAATTTTCTTGAATACACTGTATAGCCTTAGTAGGCTTACCGCGCATTTCCCAAATGTTTTCTTAGAAGCACGCTCATCCTACACTGAGGTACCTAACAAAGGCCAACTCCTCAATCCATAGTCATTAGCTTGGAAGAGTGAGGAAGCTGAGCCACTCGCACACAAACCTTTTTTCTCAAGCCAAGATTTGGGGGAAAAGGTTCCACCTTTGAAACGTCGCAGATGATCTGCACGGTGTGCGGGCGTCTCACCTTCCTCAATCTTGTAATCTAATTACTATGAATTTAGACGCTGGACTTTATGTACCTCAGTGTAGGATGAGCGTGCTTCTATGAAAACATTTGGGAAATGAGCGGTAAGGCTATACACTTTATTTGTGGTTTTGATATACAGTAAAGATTTATTCAAGAAAATTCAGTTGCTATCTTCTACTTTACTACTTACGTTTGAAGACTAGGGGGCCTTCACATATAGCAACAATTGGAAGCACTACATAAAAAGGGCTTCACAATATTTTGATAGAACCTGGCCAAACCTTTATACTAGTGTTGTTCAGCTAGAGATATCTTTCACCAAAAAAAGAGAAACCTTGCTCTTGGTGAATTTATTAACTGGTATTAAAGGGGACAGTCTTCTTACTAGGATTACCTTATGATAAGCTGATCACGATATGTCCTTCCAAGGCCCACCCTGCGATCTACTGTCATTTGTGCAGGAAGCATTTAGTACTTGATCAGTTCACCAGCAGCACCACCGTGGGGAAAGTTTACAATTACACAGCTCCCATTGAAATTATATGGGCTGTCCTTGTACTGACTTTCTTTAGAAAATGCTGCTCTATTATTTAATAAGCATTTACCAGTATATAGCCTTGGTAAAAGGTTTCCTTATTAACCCCTATTAGTCTCATATGTTTCAAAAAACCATCAAGGCTCAAATTATTCACGATTCTATTTTATCTTCAATATCTTTGGCAACATATTACATCACAGACATAGTGCAAAACTTTTTCAAACAGTCATAAAAACCTGGTGATGCAACTGCGTAGACTTTTCAATTATCCTTTCTATTCAAGCGCTTGAAAAGGAAGTCAAATCTTCCAAAACGTTGCAGCAGGAGTTGTGCTATCAGCTCTACATGGAGTCCTAACAGAATGCTTATGGACTTATGAATAGAAAGGATAATTGAAAAGTCTACGCAGTTGCATCATCAGGCTTTTATGACTGTTTGAAAAAAGTTTTGCACTATGTCTGTGATGTATTATTTTGCTAAAGATATTGAAGATAAAATGGAATTTTGAATAATTTTGAGCCTTGATGGTTTTTTGAAACATATGAGACTGTCCTTGTACTGCACATACTTTCTGGGACCTCCCAAGAGAGACACTCCTTGTAGTCAGTCTTTGCTGACAGATCAAAGTAATGAGAAAAATAAACCCCTTTGTTATAAAGGATTTCCCTATTTTAAATTATTTTTTTTCTAAACCATACAACCCCTTTAAAGTCTTAAAACAAGGTATCTTCAACTATATGTACATTATTGTGGGTTATGACCACCAACCAGTTCATGATCATGTTCAGTGAGGCTTTAACTTCTCTTGTCTTATGAGAAATTGGCGACTGAATTTAATAGATTAACTACAAAACTTCAGTAATATTTATTTAATGAATGATAATAATCTGAGTTCACTTTTATTGCTTCATTTAGGACAGTAACTTTCAAGGTAACAGAATAGTATGGAAACATACATCAGTCTGGTATATAGTAGTAATAGAAATCAAGCAGTCTGCTATTAGGCATGTTAAGCTGCGCTTATTTAGGAAGTTTGTTGTCCAGTTTGGCCAGTGTAATATTTTGCTGCTATATAAAGCATTGGTGCAGGCTCATCTAGAATATACTGTTGTTTTGCCAAGTTTTTTCAATACAGGTTCGGGATACAGCTTTAAAGAAGACCAGTCAATGAGGATATAACACAGCTTTATTTTTACAATAGTCCAATAATAAATCAAGTATGATAAAATGATTACAGAAAATAGTGAAATATTATGTACAGTTTGTAAGAGAAAAATAGTTATTTACAAAAGTTTTAAGTGCTTACAAAACTTCACCTGCAGAGTATGACATCATCGAGTCCAGAACATCAACCATGAGAAGCCGTAGAATGGCAACGGAAAGAGAAACCCTAAGGGAGCAAACAATACCATGTATATACGTCTCTATCATGGGTAAAGAGGCTTCTGAAGCTTCATGGCTAATGTGACAGATTTATATATGTTACTTCAACAAAATGGTGGACAAGACCTAATGCTGTGTCAGCTTAAAAAATGCACAGGTGTTATTTGTCTATCCTACTTTCATGGAGTGGCCGACTCCGGAGTTCAAAGTACAATACATAAAAACACCTCTCAGACTGATGACAACAATCAGCACATCTTTAAATACACAAGGAATTAATCTAAGCACACTCATTAAGCCAGGTTGTAGAATAAGTCAACAGAAGTGTAAGCAGGCTTGTAACTTTGGACCCAAAAAGACTAGGAGACATTACGTCAATAACAAACAGGCCAAATGTACAAACTTTGCATTATCATAGCTGATTATATAAATTTGGTATAAAATAGAAATGATTCACTATAATTTGGCTCAATAGTCATTTATTTTGACTAGCATTACAACTGTTCGTCCTGGGCTCCAGTTTATAGAAAGGATGTACTGGAGTTAGAGAGAGTACAAAGACGAGCAACCAGTGGTTGGATGCGCAATGTCGTTGAATAGAAATTTAATTCCATCTTTCCCTATTCTCTCCTAAATGTGTGTGTGATCAATTAGGTTAAATTAAACTGTTGTCACCAAAAGAGGGTGGGATGTCATTTGAGTGGCAGATGCAGATAGATAAGAATTTGGGGTATCATGTACAAATTTTTTTTATTAAGGACATAAGAGAAACATGATGATTGGAAATGTTACATCACTGAACTTTTTTTTTAAGGAAGTTTTGAGTGGTTGGATGAGCATCTCCATGTTTTATTATAGTTCTAGTTTACATCTTTGTGTATCTTTTTTCAGATGAGCAGTGGCTTATAAAAGAGAAGGAGCGACTGAGCACTTTGTGTCAACAGAAACGAGAATCATCATCTCAGACTGAACCAAAGACTTATGTGGAGGTTGAGGTTCAGAACTGTGTACAGACTGACATCCAGCCATCACTGGAAGAACAGGAAGGGAAGAAACTGGTGCAGCTGGAGCTCCTTCGAAAATGCTCCCTACGTAGGGCAGAGCGGAACATCCGGAGAAAAAGGGTTAAGCTTCAGCTAGAGAGAATTGTCAAAAAACAAAAACTTTTAGAGGCCAAGAAAACTCTCCAGCAGCTGCAGGCAGCTTGTTGGCTCAGTGATGACTTGGTAAAACCAACTCTTCTCCATGTCCCAAAGGTACAAGAGACCTCTCTTAATGCCACAGCTCTGCATAGGAGTAGTAGTTCCCCTTCTGGATTCTCAAATTACAGACGATACTCATTGCCTTGGACCTTACAGACACTTCCTAATTCCTATAGGTAGGTACTGATTACATTTAGTATAAAATATATATAATTTTGTTTAATTTAGCAGGATTATAATTTATGCATAGTGCTGTAAAAAATATTTACCCTTTTTTCAGGTGTCCCACAGATCTGTCACACCAGATGCTTTGACAATAAATAATTTTATATGTTACAACACATTATTTAAAATTGTTTTTTAAAACCTCCACCATTCAGTAGCTGAATCTCAACCTCCGTGTACTCATGCCATAGCCATGCACTGACCTCCTTGGTCTCATGCTATAGCCATGCACTGACGTCTGTAGTCTTACATTGTAACTATGCACTGACCTCTGTGTTCTCATGGTCTCACGCCATAGCCATGCACTGACCTCTGTGGTCTTACACTGTATCCATGTACTGACCTACATAGTCTCCTGTCATATTAGTTCGCTCATGGCATGGCTTTGGTGTGATACCACTGAGATCAGTGCATGGCTATAATGTGAAATCACTAAGGTTACTGCATGGCTACGGCGTTATACCACTGAGGTTCTTGCTTGGCTACAGCACGAGACCAGTGAACTGACCTCCGTGGTCTTGTACCGTAGCCATGCACTGACTTCAGTGATCATTTTGAGACCTGTCCCCAATGTACATTGATTAATATGCAGAAACCAGTACAATTTAATATAGGTCTCCAAGATATATGTGCTGTGATCATCTGTGGACAACTGCATTCTCATTTGTGTACATTGAACCTTGCTTCTATACTCAAAGATATAATATTGCTGTACTATACCTAAGATATATATGCTACATCTGATGAACAACATATTTGACCCCTGAGGAATTCTCACATAATCGTGGGAACCCTATTTAATAGGGTCACTTTTTTGCACTATTTTGTTAATACACGTTTTTGTAGGGTGTATTAGGGTGTTTTATTAGTTAGGTTCCAGGTGGGGCCGTCCTTGTAGGGACGATGTCCCCACATGTATATTATTAAGGTAGCTAGTGTATAGGGGTTCCTAGGGTCAGGTTATTTGTTTCCGGCCATTAGTGTACCCCTATATTTAAGTTTGTGTGTTCCTTTTACAGTATCTATTGATAGGTTTTAATCGATATCATTAAAAGTTATATTTTACAGTTTAGTCCAGTGATCGATCTCTGAGGTCAGGTAGGACTTTGGAAGCACCTGTAAGTAAAAAGTTAAAGAAAACCTTTTACCGTTTCTTTCTAGTCTAGAGATCTTACATTAAAACATGTCAGAAGGAAGCAAACTTGTAAGTTTGTAAGATGGGACATAATTTAAATAAATAAAAAAAAGGGATCTCTAGTACTTACTGAGGGCTACAGCCTTTTTACACTAAGGTTAGAAATGAAAGGTGCTTTTCAAAGATCAGTAATGCAACTACCTATTATCCTTTCTTTTAATATGTTTTATGAACATGTAAGAACACTACATAGGTGCACAAATATGTATTTCTTGCTAAAATCCACGTCATCTCGGACAATCCAATTCGAATAAATGAAGTTCTCGGAAACCTGCAGAAACTTGCACATGGATTTCAATCGACTGCAAATAAGTCATGTGTCATGTATTTGCCTCAGAAAACCTGAGGATTAGCCTTGTTGATGATGATGGGGTTGACCCTCATGCGGATCCACAACACATTGGATTACTGTCCAGTATGTGAGCATACACCTAAAAGTGATGTCCTACCAACATCTTCTAAGTATTGTTTAAGAATTTACATGTAACCTAGAATGATTTGTATTTTATATTTTTCTAGAATGATTTCTATTAGTTACATTGTAGTTCATATTGCAGTTGCTAATTACATTTTATTTTATCTTTCAGTGCTGTTCTAAAAAGGAAATGTAAATCTGAGCTGGCTCACACTACGAAGACTGATGAAGATAGAAATTCTTTACAAAGTGCATTCATAGATTGCCTACTTAATTCTTCTAGTAACCCTGGAAGCAATGTACAGTTGGAGAGTGCTCCTCCCAATATAAGTACCAAAAATCAGCTTTTTCTCGAAGAACAAAAAATTGATTTGCTTCTAAAACAAATTGGTGCAGGTGTTGCTCTTTCATCAAGTGATCCACAAATGAGCAAAAAACGTCAAAAAATGGATAAACCGAGAGGTGGATCAAAAGGATCTTCCAGTAATGCTACAACTGAACTACCAAAGAGAAGAAACATACGGGCAACTGTTACTACAGGAGCCAAAGACCCTAAATTAAAGCCTCTAAAATGTCCATCTCCTTTGACGGTTGGTGGCCTTAAAAAATGTACAGTACTTGAAAAGAGCAAAATAAGCCCAAATAGTGATGTAGAAAAATTACCACCACAAAAATCTGCAAAGTATGCTCAAATATCGCCAGGCCAAGTAAAGCCACCTTCAGGAGAGTCATCGTTAAAAGGCAAATCAGTCAGACACAGCATGGCTTCTGTCAAATCAAATCCTCAAAGGAAGCCTTCTCAGCTGACTAATAAGATCTCATCATCTGTTGACATTGCCAAGGTAAGCAATAGACATGGAGAAAACCAAACAAATGACAGGAGCAGGATAAACACCGAAAGATTCAATAGGGTGCCTCTGAAAACGAACATTCAAACACTAGGAGACTGTAAGAGGAATAACCATACTGATTCCTCCGATAGCGAAAGTTTCTATTCTGTTGATTCGCTCTCTTCTGCTTATGCCAGTGCTTTAACTGAGCAGCTGAAACAGGAGGAAGTACAAAAGCAAAGACGTAGTATTGGACGAAAAGACTCAGATAGTGAAGACAGCCAGATGTCTCAAGACTCCCTTGCCGAAAAAGAGAAGAAAAAAGAGAGACCCAATAAACGAAGATGTAACAAATACAAGACTATTGGGGCCACATCCACTACCACCACATCTTCTCCCGGGGATCACAATTCTTTCCCGTTAGTTACAACTGGATCAGTCACAACTGGATTGGCAAAGAGCTTTTCTCTAGACAGTTTAGCTGATGCAGAAGATGTGCTCGAGGTGGATTCATCCGATGAGCTTCCAGCTGAGATATTTTGGAAGCTTCAGAGCCCAAGGAGTTTGATCTTGAATGAAGAAGATCAAAATAAGGAAGACATTGCAGCAGCAAGAGAAGATAGTAGCTTGGACATTAGTAATTCATTTTACCTCAAGGTGAATGGTAAACCTGCCTCTGATTACCACAGTGCCACTTTACATGAACAAATAGACCACCACCCTGCTTCCCTTTCAGATATACACAATGGGAAACCTCAGACTGTCTCTCCTGCTTGTGATAGCACTTGTAGTTTATCTGGATTATCACGTCAAACTGATACCTTGAAGCAAAATGGAAATACTGTACATGAAGGAGCTTTGTCTCCAGCTTATGCCCCAACATTGTCTCAGGTTAGAGTGGATGGGATGAATCATTTGTGTAGTGATGATCATGTTTTTGAAATTGAACCTAAATCATTTCCAAGTCCACTTCAACCCCCACATTTTAAACCTGTGCAACCTACTTGTGTCCACACTGTCCCACATACAGAAACACAAGACAGACCAGCAAATACCTGTACCAATGAAGAAAATGAAACTGTAGAAGAAGTAAATGGCCATGAGTATTGTCCACCTGACATTAATTATTTACATCGAAGATGCTCCACTGACATGGATTCTCTTTGCTATGGCCAAAATAATTCACTTAATTTTCAAGAGTCATCATCTAATTAAACTAAATGCAAAAGAATCGAACCATATTCAGAAAGTACATGCAGCACTGCAACCTCTCCCATTACCTGCACTAAAATCGAACCTTTTATGAAGGAAATTCAGGGAGAAGATGAGCAGGTGAATGCGAAAAATATGCCTTCCCCCATATTGTCCATAAATACTAAGGAAGGGGAAAATGTTTGCTCTCGGGAGCTGTGTGGAATATCTTTTGTGGATCCAATGGATGCATGTGAAAGTAAAGAGACAATACATTTGCCTGTAACACAAGAAATTGTACACATTACCAATGCTAGGGCAAAAACCTTGAGGGACATTAAAAATCATGTAACACCAATGTCTTTGCAGGCTCCGCTTGTGAACCAGAATATTCAGCAACAGTATATTTCTCCCAGTTGTCAAGAATCTGATGCTTCTGAACCTCCATGTTCTGAATCAATGCAAAAAAGACCTATTGTTAATAATTTTAACATAGATCAACACATTTCTTGTAATTCTGATGCCATCCAGTTGTTACCACAAAGCCAAAGGTCTACAGTAGAGCAGGATATAAATGCAAATGCAGATTTCACAAATGGAAAACAAACAAATCCAATGCAAGTAGCCAAAGTGATCAGCAAACCTGATAATGAGCAAACCTTCACAGAAAAGCATGGCAGTTGTGAACAAGGAAGCATTTTTAGTTCTGAAAATACGAACGGTAGACCAATTGACTGCAAAGTGGATAAAAGTTTTTTTGCAATGGAAAACAAAACTCAATGTGCATCAGTTAACACTCCCTTACAAATTCAGCACAGTTGCCTTCACCAACATAAAAGAATCCCGAAAATCCTAGACTTTCCCAGTTCTCAACAAGGCAATGTAGAAAACACATATTTACGTTCTAGAAGTCAAGAATCTGTGCCTGATGCTTGTTTCGAAGACACTGAAACGCACTTAAAACTCAATCACAGATTAGAAACAACTGCAGCCATAGACCCCTCTCCAGTCACAAAGCTCGCTAATCATATGTTCAGTGATGACTGCATCAATGTTGAGAAAGAATGTAATAGCCTAACGGAACATAAAAATAGTGAGGGTCTGTGTTTTACAATACAAGATAATAGCAGTTTAGACAAAAATGTTCATGTGGCTGACATAGCAGTAAACTCTTCAAGCATGAAATCTGTAGCAGTCAGCCTTTCTTTTCAAAACCGAGAGATTTGCTGTACTGAATCAATGCCATCGGGTTTATCAATATTATCAGATCTTGATAGATCTGGTGATGCTTCAAACGTAAGGAATTACAAAGAAAAAGACTGTTCACCGTCAAGTGAAGGCACTTCAACAAAACACAATATGTCTTCTAAATCTGATACGGAGTCACCACACACATTAGCCAAGACTTCTTTCATTTGTAAACCTGAAGGCTCTCTTGAAAGTGAGACTACATTGGAAACTAGCTATCCATACTGCCCTGAGTGCACCAGTAATAAAATCCAAAGCAATGACCATATTTTACCCAAAGCTCATCCTGAGGAAATGCTGCCAGCGAGATCAGATGATGTAATGTCTACCCATAACCATGTGTTTACGGTCATTAAAGCTTCCAAACAGGTCCACATTTCTTCCAACATTAATTCTAAAACAGACAGTAGTGATTTGACTACATACGACAACAACCAATCTCAGATTTTGAAGGGACATCATCCAGAAATGTTCTTTGAAATAGTTCCATTTTGCCTAAATGAGAATAGTCCTGTAAAAAATGCAACATTAAAAATGATCAAAGATGTTAATAGCAATGATAAAGCCTCGGGACTAAAGCATGACAGTGATTTTCTTTCTGGGAATGGTCATTGGAAACCATGCATTGAACTAGGATGTGCTGCCGAGAGTTCATCCATTGGTTCACAGCAAGACCGAAATACATCTACCAGTCGAGATTTGAGTGGTACATGCCAACCCCTTCCATATTATGAGGCTAAAATGCAGAATGAACCTTTTAGTAAAGTGAAACATCAGAATGCAAATCCTGATCAGACCGTGTTTACTGAGAATATGGACAGTGCAAAAGAAATGTTCACTTCTAAACAAACTGGCTTGAATGTTAGCTTCCCAAATATGAGTAGTGTAAAAGAGACCACAGTCAAAGATAAAGATGATACAGAGGTCGAAACTGTGAAACGTCCCAGATTTAAATGCACGGAGGAAGAAAGAATGGGCTGCCACCCCCAATGTGGAGACCCAGAGCTTAGTAGTTCCCACAGGACAAGAGATTGTAACAGTGTGAGCCAAAATGTAGACGTAAACTATAAGTTTGTAATGCCATACCAATATAATGGTTTTCGAGAAAGCATAGACCTAAGCTGCAGTATCTCTTCAAAGAGAAGTACTAGTAATTGTAGCTACTTGCACAGTAGATCTGAGGGCACGGGTGAAAATCTTAGCAGTGATGACAGAACACCCGAGGACAGTTTAGTGCCACTCAATGCCCATAAGTATGAAAATGTCTTAAAAACTAATGAAGGTGAACCAGGTAAAAGAAATATGAGAGCTGTCAGTTTACATCAATATAAGTCTGCTCCTTGTACAGCTGAAGAGGAATGCACGAATTTAAAGCCCAATCACATTCATGACTTATCAAATACATCATTAACTGCTATGTGTAACATAAAGTTTGACACATTGCAGCATGTGAACACTGACTATCTCAATGAAAATGATCACTCCCAACATCAGGATATGAAGTGCACAAGTAACGTAGTTTCAGAAATGCTGGGATTGTTTAGAGGTGAAACAAATTTTGGACATGGCATAAAGAAAATAGATCAGCCATCTTGTAGATCACCCCCAAATGATGTGTCTGGTGAAGTAAATGGAGAATGTAACATAGACAAGACGGCTGATTTATCCAACTGTATCACAGACAAAAAGTCTTGTGAAGTAGAATGTGAACTGAGGCTTCTATGTGGCCAGAATATACCACTGCATACCCACAGCAATGGAGTAAATGACAAAGCAACTTGTACTGTAGAAGATTATGATTGCTCTAAAAGTATGGGAGACAAAGGAAAGGGTGGAATTGAGGAGAAGTCTATAGGAGTCCGTGGAGAATATTCTTCAGATCTGAGCGAATCAACAGACCCTTCTTCCAGTGACACCGATACATCCAGATATTTGGTTTTGAAGAACGTCAGCTTAGTAGATTTGTTAACGGACTGTGAATCTATTTCTCCAATGAGTATAGAGGCTGGTAATGAAATTGCTCAATCAGCTCGTTTTAGTGAAATATCTCCGTGCACTATTGGCATCAAAATGCCTTTCTCTGAACATCCCAATGCCCCAGAATCTGAAAAAAATGACTTATCCATGGACCATCCTGCAGTACCAAGAACTCTCTTCCATGTTGACGCTTCATTAAGTAGATCAAATTTTGATGGAAAATTAATGAGTGAATGGATCAATTCAAGCATAAAGCCAGAGGGAAATGCACAACATATTGTGACTGATCATTGTACTCAAACAGTCCAATCACAATATCCTTCAACAATTAACTGCGCTTTAATGGAGGGTGTAAGTAACAAAGCCTATTTAATGCATAAACTACCAGATAAACACATCAACTATTTAACTCCTTCACACCAAGCAGAGCGGTCAATAGATGTGGTAGATAATGCTGAAGGTCTTCACTTTTCCTCAAGTGACATCAATCCCTTTGTTCATTCTTGGCAGCAAGAAGAGCATCTCAAGCCTGGATGGAGGAATTGCACATTCAACAGTGCCAGTGATGTATCCTGTGCTAGATTCAGAGAACAGGCAGATAAACTGATACGGTGCTCTAGTGTTGATGAAGGTCTCAACAGTCACAATTCACCCTTTCATTCTCATCTTAGCTCCTCTGCCAATGCTAAGATGGTATCCAGTACCATCAGCAGTCTTGGAAGGAATGATTCAAGGCCAGATATAACTTCACTGGATGATTCTCATGAACTTCTGTCTGATGAGTCTGCTGTCATGAGTGCAGGCAATAGAGCAAAGTATACAGGACTGTCTGGTTTACAGACAAAACTTGACGACTACTCGCAGTTGGATGAAATAATATTTTTATACACATCAGAGTCAGAGACGTGTAATGAACCTGTGAAGCGAGTACCAGGGGAAAAAGGTTTACAAATGAAGCACAAGTATCGGAAGCCCTCTAGGCATCAGCGAAACCATACCGATATGCCATCGTCAAAGCAAGTGAGGAATAGGAATGTAGGTCAGAGACCCGCATCTTGGTCAAGTGTGCAGAACATGTCCTTACATTTATCACAACTCCTTCAAGAAACATCAGAATTGCTAGGAACTCTCTCAAAGCATGATACTGAAAATGTTAGTAAAGATGCCATCAAGATGCAAAGACGTTCAGAAGAACCGATTATAAAAAGATCAGTGAGAGACTCCTCTACCCAGACTTCTGTGAACAAGAGTATTCAGACAGATTCACAGCTGGTGAACAGTGCACAAAATCCTGTAAGGGAGCACAGTCATATCCTTAGCTCCTCAGGGATAAATGTCATAGTTAAAGTTCTGGCACAGATTCTTTGACTCACATTCCTCAAAACACTGGTGTACTAGAACAAAACAGCAGCAAAGTGACTAAAACTCGTACGCAAAGTCTACCAAATCTACATGAGCCCTGCAGACAATCGGACCGTGTTTTATATCATTCACCACACGTTCGGGCATCCACCCCATTCTTAACTGGCTTACATAATGTATCCTCTATAGCTTTTCCTTATTCTTCGTCTAAAAGTTCTTCCATTTCAACCAATGTAAATAAAGGTGCGGAAGATACAGTAGTAAATAGTCCATCTTCCAGTGTACTTGACACCACAAGATACCAAACCAGTTATAATGGGAAAACTGAAATGGTGGATAGAGCCTCATCACCAATTTTGACTGTGAAAGCAAGTAAGAAATTTCACCATTCACTTACACCTGACAATCATTTCAATAATTCGAATTTTGCTAAAATTCTTCGGAACAGGAAGAGAAAAGAGCGTGAGCTCCGTGAACTACATCTGAGCAGTTCGCTAACGGAAACAGACAGCGAATCTAATGCAGCCAATGAGTATGAAGTTATACGCAGCAGCTCATTGAAGGAAACCACCAGAAAAAGAGCTTCAACTGCTAAGTTCCAAAGATTTGTGAGTGAAGGTTGCATTTTACGGGATCCATATGCTTCATTTACCAACCATTCTAGTAGCAACTCTGAGATTACAAGTAGTGGCAAAAGATGTAATAGTGCAAATTATTTAACCTCCACAGGGCATGAGAAGACCCCACATCCCTGGGAGCACTTGCAGTCACTTCAAAACCTCTCTCTAGGGTCACAGCCTCTAACAAGCCATGATGGGCAGACCCTACAAAGTCCAGAAGAATTTGGCAGTGTTAAGAATGTCCTTGACCGTCTTACCATAACATCGGGTAACTCTTACATTAAAAATAGAGACTATCCCTATTCACATTCACAGATGAGTGGCTTTGGCTTGCAGTTTCAAGAAGATGGATTATCAGTTGTGGAAAGTGAGTGTAACACAGACATTCTTCTTGGTCAGGAGCCATCCTTCAGACCCAATCAGAAATCACAAAATTATGCATTGCAGGACCTGCCCATGCACAATAAATTTAGCAATTGGTCTGGAGTTCACTGTGATGCCACAAAAAATGTATTGGTGAGCAGCAGCCCTGATCTAAATGTGAGAGGAAGTCCTACCAAGAATGGTGAATCTCCAGTGCAGCTTGAGAGCAGGTCACAGGAGATCGAAAGGCTGCAAAGAGAACGGGCAGAGGTCCTGTCTGCCATACACTTGGAGATGAATGCAGTGCCTCTTACTGTCCAACTTGCAGAAGCCAAACTGAGTTATGGCATTGGAGAAACGGATGCACTTCTGCGGGTCATACAGACAGGAAAGATGGATCCTCAAGATAAAGTATCCATAAAGAAACAGTTGTATGAACGGTAAGGGTAAAACCCCAAGCTTGCTTAGAATTTGTGAACTTTTTCACAATTCTCTTGTTACTAAATACAAACTGAATCTAATCAGCCCAAAAATTTATGTAATAGGAAATTCAATGCCCCAATTTTAGCCACAGGAGATATATTCTTGGCTAAGCTGCTTTATGGTAAAGGCATTCTCCTACAGGGGTTGGACCTAGAACAGACCGGTTTTTACATTGTCAAATTCAACTCCTGAATCACCAGTGACCTTGGTCATGTAGCTTTATATTCTAAAAATCTGTTTGTTTTATGAGCATGATATGTCAGACTGTATGGCCATGTTCACACGGCTTAAAATGGGCCGTATTTCAGTCCGTAATTACGCGCCGGAGTGCGCAAATTACGGGCTGAAAATGGCCCAGTCATTACGGTAATCCACAGTTCTCATAGAGAACTGTGGATTACGTCTGCTCTCCATGCTCGGCGAATCCACCGCGGGGGGAGATAAGTGACATGTGAATTACCAGCGGCGTATATGCCGCTCCTGTGGCATAACCTACATATACTAATCCATGTGCCAAAATTTTGCTGCAGTTATTGGTGTAGACTGAGCCAACTATTAGTGTGAACTTAGACTAGACAGTCTAAACATGCTCCAGAATGATCAAACCGCATGAGTCACTGTGATTAATCTGGTGCATTATTAGACTGTCTAGTCTAAGCTTGTACTGTGTAAATATTAGATCTTAACAATACATTTGCCCCAATGAGTTTACATCATGGTGAATCACACAAAATTGTGGCAAAAGAACATTGGGGCCCATATATTAAGGCAGTTACACCAGAATTTTGAACCAGAAAATGTTGTGCACCCCTGGTATAATCTCTATATGATAAATTAGGTGAATGTTAGATACGAATATAAAGCTTTGTGACACATGTTTCATATGAACCATTCTCCTTAAGGGTGTGTGTATATCAGGTTACATATTAATAAAACCAACAATATAAACCTGTGTTTCTTCATATACTAATATATGCTACTCAACTATTGTAAGAAACAAATGTCCTAAATGTATTTGTCTCTTTGTTCCCCTTAGGCACTTAAAAGTGATAGAAACCGTGCGCAAGGAAAGAGAGGAGAGACTTCAGTTATTTAGAAGAAGTCGAAGTCTTAGCCCCCAGAAACAGCTGAGTGCATCACAGACATCACTTACATCCCTTAGGGAGTCTGATTTGCCCAGCCGGCGTAGAGAGTACCTGCAGCAGCTCAGGCGGGATGTGGTTGATAATACCAGGTTGGAAGTCATCCAGTTATATTTTGATGCTGTTCTCTATGTCTAATATGACATTTTGATTAAATGTCAGAAACCATAAATTACCATCCCACACGTGGGATCCCCCCCCTCCCCATCCTGTGTTGTGCAGGTCAAGGCACCCAGGTTTTTAAGATAGGTGTGTGTCTTAGAAGAATGTACGTTTGTTAGACATTTATGGCATATCCTGTAGTTCGTTGCACTGCAGGTGCAGCTGCCCATCTGTCTGCCTCTCTCCTCGATTGTGAGTAGAGCAAAGAGGATATCACAGGAGAACTTACCAAGTTTTCAATTTGCACTGGTTACCACGGACTATTACAATATGGACACGCAAGTAGCATAAATACTATGCACGTTAAACATTGATTGAATATGATGAAGGTTGTTAATAAATTTGGAAATATTGTCTTATCCTGCTTCGGTTTAAGTATATCCTGTAGTTCTGCCAAAAATGTCTTAGATGGGAGTAATCCTTGAAATGTGATAAATCTGCAGTAATGGCAGCTAGTTAGAATTGAGAGGTCTGCAGTAACGGCAGCTAGTTAGAAGTGAGAGACAAGTACTTTTGGTTATTTAAATCCCCTGTTTATCTTTCAAACTTATTATGTTAAGTAATGTTTTTCAACAGCTAACTTTTTAACTGGTTGAAGTTACAGCCTCTAAGCACAGTTTTTTTTTTCAATATTCCCTGCGTTTCAAAATGATACAAATTTATATTTTAACTTTTGCATGATGTTGCCTTTATAATGTCTTTGTGTAATTAAAATCTGCTGTAGTTGCTAAACGAATTAATGCCAATAATATCATGGAATTGCTTTAGCATCCATTCGTTATAGTAGTATACAGCCATATTTAAGGCATACATCTTATCTGTGTAGTTTGTATGTGCTTTATAGCAGCAGCAACTCGGGAGAGTTAATGGACAAAAAGTGTCTTTAGACTAATACAGTCTTTAGGAGGCGACGGAGTATAGCCCATTGATATCGATTTGTACTTGCCTTTTAATCCCCTACACATATTGTGTGCTCCAGTGGACAGTGAATAGTGTTGCACCATGGCTGCTGGTAGGACCAATTCAGCCCTACCTGAATTTTGCGACCAATAGTTTCCTCTATTTTGCTACCAATAGAGGAAACATCGTACTACCAAACACTAGCCTTTTCCCAGACAGGAAAAAGTATGTATAGCTTTCATACATTCTAATATCCTTCCATTTTTCCTTTCTAGAAAAAGGCTGGTGATTGGTTGTACGATTTTCCCAGCCCTACTCGAATCTGAAGCACAACACTGGTAGTGAATATATCATGAATTTTTATATGGACAGTCATACAAGTAACACCAGAGTTGTTTCATTTGGGATTTTGTATAAATAGATATTGCATATTTTATCTGCTTCTGGGGTGACAGCAGCAGATCTTCATCTTCCGGTTTAATTTGCTGTTTTTACTAAGAAATCATCACTTCTTATCCCCTATAGTTGATCTATTTCTATCCCAACAGCGCTACATTTTTGCTTCAGCTCGGTAGCCATAGTTGTAAAAAATAAATAAATAATAAATAAAAAAAAGTGTGTGTAAATATATTATATATATATATTTATATATAATATATATATATTATATATATATATATATATATATATATATATATATTATATATTTTATTTATTTATTTTTTTTTTTACAACTCTGGCTACCGAGCTAATCTCTAGTTGGGTGCAATACCCTTTACAAAGCCATTTGCATTTAAATGTTTCAATGTCATGTTCTTAGAGGTTTTCTTTTGCGTAATATAATATACATGTGTATCCGGTAGGATTCAGGACCCAAAGAATAGAGCCCCCCAGTGTCCTTCTGAAATTGAAGTAATGCTAAAAGACTACCAAAAGGCTCGTGAAGAAGCTAAAACGGAAATTGCTAAAGCAAGGGATAAGTTACGAGAGAGGGCTGAGATGGAGAGGAGACGGCTACAACAAGGTAGTCTAGCTAAGGTAAGCCTGATCAAAAGAGTGCCCCAAGCAACCCAAGGACTAAAGTAGGAAAACTATAAACTGATCAGTCATTACATTGAAACGATCTGGACTGGAAGCAGGAAAAATTGAGAACCATAAGTATCTGAGCAACTTTGACACAGGATACATTGTAATGGCTACACACCTGGGTCAGACCGATGTGGGTTGTACAAAAAGTGGTCAAACTAATAAACCATAACAATATTATTTATTTTAAAGCACCATTGATTCCAGTGTGCTGTACATTTGAGGAGGTCACATATAATAACATATGTTAAAGTACTGTGGCAACAATAAATGATTAGCATCTGGTACCGATGGAGAGAGGACCCTGCCCATGAGGGCTTACAATCTACAGGGAAGGCTGAAAGAGACAGAAGGTGAGGGGCAGACATGTTTGTGGGGTGGTGTAGTGGCAGCAGGTTTATTGTAGGTTATAGGTAATCCTGAAGAGATGGGTTTTCAAGTTGCTTTTAAAGCTAGTGAAAGTGGAGGAGAGTCTTGTGTGTTGGCATTGAATTCCAGAGTATGGGGGAAGCACGAGAGAAGTCTTGGAGATGGTTGTGTGAGTGCCTGACAAGGGGAGAGCAGAGAAGAAGGTCCTATGAGGAGGGAAGATTGCATAAGGGGAGGTATCTGGAGATTAAGACAGATATGTATGGGGGGTGGACTGGTTAGGTAGAGCCTTGCAGGTCATGGTTAGTAATTTGAACTGTATTCGCTGGGCAGTGGGTAGCCAGTGAAGGAATTGGCTGAGGAGGAGAGAGGTGTATTAGATGGGCAGCAGAGTTGAGGATGGTTTGAAGGGGAGCAAGAGTGCTACACGGGAGGCCGCAGAGAAGGATGTTGCAGTAGTCTAGACCGGAGATGACAAGAGCATGGACCAGCATTTTTGTAGTTTCGGGGTTAAGAAATGAGCAGATTCATGAAATATATTTCAGGTGGAGGCGGCAGGTGGAGGTAAGGGCTCGGACGTGTAGATTGAAGGATAGGGAGGAGTCCAGAGTTCTCCCAAAGCAGCGGACTTGAAGGACCAGTGAGAGTATAGAGCCATTTATAGTGATGGATAGATCAGGTGGAGGGATAGAGTGGGACAGTGGAAGATGATAAATAGTTTTTTCCACATTTAGTTTTAGAAGGCGGGAGGAGGATATGGATGATAGACAGTATGGGATCCAAGAGAGCAGAGAGTTAACATCTAGGCTGGAGATGTAAAGTTGTGTGTCGTCCGCATACAGATGGTACTGAAAGCCTTGTCATGCTATAAGCTGACCCAGGCCAAGAGTGTAGATGGCGAATAGTAGAGGGCCTGGGACTGACCCCTGGGAGACGCCAACAGATGGAGGACGAGAGCAGGAGGTGGTGCAAGAGTGAGAGTCGCTGCATGTCCGATCATTGAGACATGAGGAGATGCAGGAAAGGTCCAAGTCCATGATGCCAAGGGATGAGAGGATTTGTAGCAGGACGGGGTGGTCCACAGTATTAAAGGCAGAGTACAGTCTAGAAAACAATATTTGGCTCTGCACATCCCCAAAAAATTTTGAAAAAAATGAGCATAGGTGCACACTGGTGTGGCAGCAATATACATACACATTCCAATATCAGCAGACAACTATTAATTAAAAAAAACTATCAAAAGGCACATAGGAATTTTTTGGAAAAGCATTTGGAAATGCTTTTCCAAAAAATTCCTATGTGCCTTTTGATAGTGGATAGTGTATACTGGATGTCCTACCAGTTTTAGTAGGTACTAACCACTGCATAACAGGAACATTCCACAAGACCTGTTATCTTGGCAATGCTCTAATGTGGTCCTCAGGCAATCACTTTTTGGCCCTCATTTGCCTATTTTTCTTGCTTTCACCTTATTGATTTTAAAAACTGACTGTTCACTGGCTGGCTGAATTATCCCATTCCTTGAGCGGTGCCATTACCACAAAGTAGTCCATTTTATTCACTGCAGTATTCTTAATGTTAAGGCTGATGTAACGGTTTTCATATTTTGTTTGGTTGGTTCTTTATTATTCTGTTCCACTCTGTATGTCTTTAAGTAGAAAAGGGCATTCCTTTTATCATAAAATATCAATGGAAGCGGTGAACTTGTTTTGCAGAGATCTGAATTTTGGAGTCTGTCTTCACTTGTATTTTATTTCATTTCAGATTAATAGAATTATTGTAATTGTAGACCAGGTAGTGTTGAACACCTCGGTGTAGAGAACATAGTGCCGTGGCCTTTGCAATTACAGGATTGTTGGGTGTCCCAGTTGGGACAAGAAAGCAAAAGCATATCCTTAAGGTCACTTGTATGTTGTCTTGTGATAGGCAAGCATATTGGTATTATACTCCATTTCAGTTTTAGTATTCTAGTTCAATTTATTACAGTTCAATGGAACATTGTAACTAAACATTTGTCCACATTGCTTACCCTATGTAGGAGGATACCAAAATGAAGACACTTGTAAGCACCAGCACTTTATTTACCAATTCCAGTCTCAGCCTATCATCAGGACCCACCTCTGGGTATAACAGTGGTATGACTGGAACGATTGGTCAGTGCAGCAAACTCAGCAGCCAGGAGGTGAGTGCCATAGTTTTAAACAGCTATGAATATACGTATGTGTCTTGTATTCAATTAGTTGTTTCTTACTTTTCAGGAAATCTTATAAAAAAAAAAAGGCTTTAAAATGCTGAAAATAAATTAAATTTGTATTGTGATTGGTTTCAGTGAGGAACAAGAGCCAGTTTGAGACTTTCTGAACCAGTCTAATAAACTTTTATCAGCGGGTGAAATTTGTTAGGAAAACCTTATGACATTTGGTTGAAGAAAGCCTCAAATACGTTTTTTATCATGTATCATAGGGAAACTCTTGGCAAGTTCATGCTGCCCTTATCACAGGCAGCATGAGAGTCAGGTTTCCGGTATCCATTGAGCTATTTTTTACTGTTATACTAGTTTTTATAAAGCACCACGTGAGAGGTTACCTCTGGGTGGCTCGCCTCTGGATTCTCCTCGCCTGGCTAAGGTTGCTTGACAGACCTCTTTCTATACACAAGCTTAGCCAGACTGAGAGAGGTCAGGGGGAAGCCCCGGTCACTTCTTTCTGAACCTGAGCTATGAGCTAAGTTTTACTCAAAAAAGGCTCAGTCTGTTCCATGTGGCTCGGAGTTAGGGCAGCATCAGCCGGCTGATATGTTCCTTTTTTAAAGAATTTGTTTGCATCTTTGGTTTAATAGACATTGCCAAGAAGTTTGGATCCAGGTCTCGGCTCTGGAAGAGGTCGTTCTGCATTGAGGAACTGTGACCTTGTCACCGAAATTTCAGTTTTTGGTACGTGTACAAACAGAAGCTTGTAACAACAAGAGGACTTCATTTAGGGGGAACGAACCTCATAGTTGGTGGCCAGAGTGCTGTCCAGTCTGCAAGCTTCTGCTGGCTGGACTGAAATGCTGGTTGTTGGTAAGGATATTTTATCCTTAATAGTCAAGTTGGGCTCTATTCACATTACTGTCCAGGACCTTTTTAACATTACTATTACATTTGACTGCAACAGTGCAGTATGTCACACTATTCGAACACCAAGCCCTGATGAACTCCATTATGTATGAATGGGGTGTATTTCGATATGTTGTGTAACGTATTCAACACAGCATTGTGGCTTCATTTATGAACAAAAGCCACAACACAGATGTGAACAAAGCCTTATCCGCAATTTTTAATTTTGGTCAGTATTTGTAAGACAAAGCTAGGAGTTGAACCTGCAGAGAGACACTATCATGGAAACAATTGCCCCATCACCAAGTTTTGACTTACAGCAATATTTTGGTTAGTATTTTTATGAATGAGGTGCATACCAGTAACAGATGTAGACACAATGGGGCAGATTTACTATGGCAGTCATGTCAGATTTCTGATGTAATTTGCACCAAAATACTGGTTTAGATGCTTTACACAAAGTATATTGTGTGTTTTAGACAGTTCTCAGAAACTTCTGAGGCGTGTCAGACAAATGGGGTGTGACTTGACCAAAAGAGGACTTGCTTCACGGACATGGTTTAACATGCGACACCGTGAACACAAATTTTGGCACAAACTAAGCAAATTAATAAGTAGTGTAAACAGAAGTGTCTAAACATGCGACACTGATAAATTTGGCACATTTTTAGACTATTTTACACCGTTTTAGACATTTTAAAAAGCTCATTGGAAAAGAGTTGGGATTCTGCAGCTCCTTCTATTAGATGTTGCATCCAACTCGCTGAACTAAGCAATGTGAAAGGGATTAGTATAGCCATGCCAGGTTGTTCATCTGGAGACTGCACCGATGAGGGTCAACACCCCGAAACTGCTGTGTAGAACACTGTCTGGCTAGGAGAGAAGCAATGAGGTGGGCTCAAAAAGAATGAGATTTCTCATTGGGGAAAAACCTTACTGCTTTTAAGTTTTGGACGGTATTACTAAATCTACCCAAATTTCTTGTCTTATCATGGACATTGGATATACTAGGATGTCCTTTCCTGGGACTGGTATCGCAGCAATTGGAGTGAATCTTTGGAAAGTGCTGTGCTTTTTCATCTCCTGTCATTTGTCTATGCATTGGTGTCATTTCAAAACTCGAGAGGAGACAAAGTGACCTGCTATTTTTCTACCACTGCTGTCATTAAGTTCTAGGATGACACACCCCTTTCAGAATGGGTGCTTAAAGCTGGTAGAAGAGTCGATTTGTAACTTTGTGTTTTGATGATCCAGAATAATTATGGTTTTCACTTCTGCCATATACACATTTAAATATAAGGTTTTAAATTGTTCCAACGACGTTTCATTTTTTGTGTAAATTTATTACATATATCTAAACTTAAAATGTTTTATTTCTGTGGGTAGAGCCCAAGAGAACAGGCGGTCTGTCTGCTGTGGAATCAATACCCAGAAAATCAATTCCCTGTACTCCCCAGTACGATGCTCTCATCCAGCCTACTTCAGTTTCCTACAATGAGCTTGCCACTCAGGTCCAGGCCAGTGCAATGGCAGAGGTGAGCTGTCTGTACATCTAAAAATGTAAATATATATAGTTATAATGTATCTGGTAAAAGTCAGAAGGGCACATTTATCAAGGCAGTTGTACAAAAAGCCACTGCTGTCAAAAGAAAGCTCCATCTGATGTAGTGAACAAAGCACACTGATCTTAGATGCAGGGTATGGCAGATTCATCTCTGCATAATGAGCAGAGACAGATGAGTCCTTATGGAATTGACTGTAAGGGTATGTTCACACGGCTTATTTTGGAGCGTATTTCGCGGCATACTGCGCTTAATACGCGGGGAAATGCGGCACATAGTTACGGTAATCCATAGCTCTCATGGAGAACTATGGATTACAGCCTCCTCTCCCCGCTTGTACAATACGATCGTATTGTACGCCCAGGGAGATAAGCGGCATGTCATTTACTTGCGGCAGTAATCACCGCACTACATCGTGTGTTTCGGGAGCTTGCGCTGATCAGCGCGTACTCCCAAGGTGCAGGGGGCGGCATCCCGCCGGCCCCATAAACACGCAATACACGCAGCACGTAAACGCCGCAAGTAAATGACATGTCACTTATCTCCCCGCGTGTACAATACGATCGTATTGTACGCCCGGGGAGTTCTCTATGAGCGCTATGGATTACCGTAATTATGGGGCGCATTTCCCCACGTATAAAGCGCAATACGCTGCGAAATAGCGCTCCAAAATAAGCCATGTGAGCATACCCTAACAGCCAGCACTGTGTGGCTTACGGGGGTCACCACCTGGCATTGCTATAGTCTTATGTGATTTGACATGGTTATGGATGTCAAAACACAAAGGACATTCTCTCTTATCCACAGTGTCCATGGCACTCCTTAAGCAGTTGAAGAAAATTTATTGAATTGACAAGGGTATCAAGATCAATTCTCCATTCAAATGTAGAAATTGCACATAAAGATTAGTGTGAATATTCCCATGGTCCGACATTTCGGCCTTAGGTGAAGTTCACACGGCTTATTGCCGGCGTAATTGCGGGGACGGATTTCGCCCGCAATTACGCCGGCTGCCGTGCAGCGGGGGTCGGCAGCTCGCCGGCCTCATCGACATGCATTATCCACGGCGCGTATACGCTGTGAATAAGTAGCATGTCACTTTCTCCCCGTTCGCTGTATTGTGTGAGCAGGGAGAGGAGACGTAATCCATAGTTCTCTATGAGAACTGTGGATTACTGTAATGACCGGAACGTATTTCAGCCCGTAATTCGCGCAGTACGGCGCAAATTACGGACTGAAATACGTCCCAAAATAAGCCGTGTGAACATGGCCTTAGCAGGCCTTCATTAGGGACCCAGCTGTGGGAAAGAGGAATACCGCAGAGTGTGATACCTATCCTGTGGATAGGTGAGAGTTGTCCTTTATGGCAAAAACGCATTTAAAGAAAGCAGGCAAAGCTGCTAGAATACTTTCCCATTACATTTTGGATGAGAGATTTTTGCTTAAAAAAACCCTGTGTTTAAGACGTATACATAGTTGTGTTTTTTCCCAGTATATTTTTTCACATGATTTGTAACGTGGAAAAACACTACAAAAACAACTGCAGCGTACATGCACATGTTTTTAATGCAGAAAAATAACAATGGTGGTCTACAGGCTAAAGAAGGCCACACCTAGAGCATACTGCATATAGGGGAAGAAATGCATCCATAGTGAGTGCCACACAAAAAAAGCAATTTGAGTAGTGTAATCTTCTATGTCCTTATGAATAGGTGTTTCTATTTTATACACATATGCTGTATCTAGACATTAGGCTATAAAGGCTTGTTGGGTAGGGGGGGTCTACCTCTGAAACCCCCATACTGTACAATGTACTGTATATGTGCTACTCCAACACAATAAATGCATTTAAGTTAAATAACAGGACTCCAATAAACACCATACACCTGACATCACAGATAATAAATAACTTTTATTAATACTTTAAATCAAATACATGTGCATTAAAAATACCAAAACAGTGTTACAGCCATATAAAATCATATATATGGGGGGCGTGGCCTAGCTGCTCATGGAGTAAGACGCACGGGTGCAGTGCTCCGTGGGCATCATCTGTAAATCGGCACAAATAAGCCTTTCTCCGTTCATCAAACCACCTATGTCCAGGTGAAGGTCAGTCCTGAACCCATTCGGATCCTTTTACAGCGGACTCAGATAGGGGCTTTGCGGAGATTCAGTAAACTCCGCCTTCCCTCATGCTACCGGCGGTAACCATCACAGCACCCAAAGCAGTGGTCCGGCCCTACTCCCTAAGTGCGGTGAAGACGCAGTACAGAGGACTTACCCCACGGCGAACACCTGTGACCTCCGGACCGAACGGACGGACCTCCGGTGCCCTCCTGCCTGCATCCCGTCTGCTGCGGGACAGTGCTGTTGCAGTTGCCGCCGGCGCTACCCACGCGGGCCCGGCCTCGTCGCCACTCTTGGGTGCCTGGCGTTGTGGGAGCTCCCGCCGTCGAGATTGGCTACCTGGCGCACCCAGGACCTCCTCACAGTCGGTCCGCCCAGGACTCATCTGCAGGTACCGCTGACATAGCATTTGCCTCTGTCTAAGCCCAGCTATAACCACGAGGCAGCGGCCATTTTAGGGGTCCCTGGGCGGCTTCCCTTAGTTGAAATGAGTTACAGCCCTCATCTGCATCTTGGACTCCATATATAGCACCCAAAAGGCTGCAAGCTCACAGCAGACTCATATAATAACAATCCAGCTCCCTCTGCAACAGCCCCATGAGGGGCCATAATTGAGCAGTAGTATGCTTCCTGCTCCTGCATTAGCCGAGCAGCTGCGGCCATCTCAGCAGTCCTACTAGTCTCTCCCTGAAAGGGATCTTGTGCTGCTGCCAGACACAGAAACGTCTTTGCAGAAAGACTTTCTCTAACACAATTACTAATCTTAGAGGACACACTCCACCCGGTAGCCCACCTGAAAGCTGCCTGTGTACCCATTGCTTGAAAAACCTACATGTTGAGAACCGCCTAAAGCGAAATCACCCTTCCAGAGTTATTCTGTAGTCTGCACTAGTTAAATGTGAAGTGCTCAGTAGCTAACCTGCAAGTTATACCTCTTTTTATCCTCCCAATTCCTGTGGAAGACCGCACTCTGCTTACGGCACACGTGACCGCGGTTAGATCAGCACCTCCAACTGACTGGGGCATACTAGCCTTACGTTTCTACCACTACAGCTGACCTCTTATATTTCTACCCGTAACGGGCACACCGCGGGTGCTGGGTACCCTGCCCTCCCACCCTTGGATCTTCATAGTGAGATCATTCGCCTTGCGCCAGCTCACATACCTGCATAAAAACTTCTGTAATAGCTCTGAGTCTGGCACTAGATAGACGCTGCATACTGTCTACCTCGCTCTACATTAAACACCCACAGTACCCCGTGTCTAGCTACCTGACATCAGCTGCTACTTCAAATCACCTTCCATACAGATCCTATTCCCCACAGTGAGACCACTTATAAAATAAAAAAATAAAAAACAACAACGAAGGGTGTACCCTTCCCCACCGCAGATTCTTTCCCTGTGCCCGGCCCTGGATTCCCTACAAGAACTCATGGGAGGCACGAGCAAGAGGAGAACCAGAACCAAACCAACAAAACTCACTGAGTTGTTCCCCCAAACTTCATCTCAGCCATCCTCTGTAGACCGAGGCATCTCCTTCCCGCCACTCTCAGGGACCTCTCCTACTTCCAACTTGCAAGATTCACACGATAACATGGAATTCTCTACTACCATGGAAGCTACTCTGCAACGCCTGTTCTCATCTTTTCGTGAAAGCATCCAATCCGACTTCAAGCACACCATGTCAGAATTTAGGGCGGATATTCAAACCCTGGTGGCCCGTACAGATCATCTGGAAAAAAAAAATGTGCGAGTTCACTAATTCTCAAAATACACTAATTGATGCGAATGCGGCATTGGAGGATGAAGTACAAGGGTCATCATCCAAACTCCTGGACTTAGAGGACAGGTCCCGGAGAGAGAACATTAGACTCCGTGGAGTCCCGGAGTCTGTAACGCCAGACATGCTGCAACCCTTCCTCACTGATTTCATGGCTTTAGTACTACCTGAAGCTTCCCAGATTGATCTCACCGTGGATCGTATCCACCGGCTCCCTAAACCCAAGCATCTTCACCCCTCGGTCCCAAGAGATGTTATCGCCAAAATACATTTCTTCCGCACGAAGGACGAGTTCCTCAAAGCCCTTCGTAAACGCCCTCCTCTGCCGGACAAATTTAAAGACATTGCGATTTTTCCGGACCTCTCTGCAGGAACCATGCTGAGGCGCCGGGAATTCTCTCAGTACACGAAGATCCTTAGAGACCATGGCATTGGCTACCACTGGGGCTTTCCCATAAAATTGATTATCACAAGAGACAATGTCACCACTGTCTGCCATAACCCACTGATGGCCAAGAATCTCCTCACGTCCTGGGATCTGCTACAACCACCATCTGTGTCTCCCACTAGAGCGCAAAGGTCCCGCCCAGCGGCCATCACTCCCTTATGGTCTGATAAACAAGCTAGATCCTTGCCCAAAACACCGGGCTGAGACTCAGAACGGACCCTTGATGATGCCCATCTCCATTTAGGGCTCATGCGCTTCTTCATGTGTGCCCTCATAAGTGTTGTTACCTGCTCCACGTGGCCTCCCACTGCAGGTTTATCCTCCCCCCCTATGGAAATCCTTCCCAATTTCAGGGAACTCTGTTTTGTTTGTTTGTATTTTGTGCTGTCTACTAGCTGTTCCGTCTGTGGTTGTACGGGTTTTTCATCTGTTTCAGTTTTGTGCCATGTATGCTCTATCTAGTCACTGGTTTATCATGGATGTACCTCTCTCTAGAGGGTTTTGCCCTTATATCTGCGCGGCTTTAGAATTTCCCTCAAGTCACAACTATGGGGATTAAATTTCTGTCCCTGAATGTAAACGGGCTTAACACACCCCAAAAAAGGTCCACCCATATTGTCCGTCTTCAAGAGACACATTTGAGGGATCGAGACACCAATAGACTAAGACATAAGAATTTCCCAATACAGTTCTTAACAGCTCTCCCACAGAAGAAGGCGGGGGTGGCAGTTTTCATTAAAGATTCTGTCTCCTTCTCCCTAAAACAGGCAGTGGTTGATGATCACGGCAGGTACTTTATTCTACACTGCCTGCTAGACGGTGAAGATTACGCCATTGCCACTCTCTATGCCCCCAACAAGAGAAAATCGCGATTTATCTCTAGAGTGATAACTAAAGTCAAATCGCTCAACGCCAGACACCTTATTATATGCGGAGATTTTAATATGGTCATAGACAGGAAAATAGATAGGTCTTGCCCCTTCTCCCCTAAAACGCAAGACTTAAAATCTATGCTACCCATGGAGAACCTTCACAACCCCTGGCGATACGCACACCCAGAGGAAAAAGACTTCTCCTTTTACTCTGCCCCTAACAACTCATTCTCCAGGATAGACTTCTTCCTGGTTAACAGACAAGTACTAGGCAATATTTTTTCAACGGAAATAGGCACCAGAACCTGGTCAGATCACGCCCCAGTGTTTCTTACTTTAGCAAACAAATTTAATCCACCATCTTACTCCCCATGGAGACTCAATACTTACCTACTGAAGTCAACCGCAATTGTAGACGAGATCAGGTCCTCCCTGAACGAGTACTTCGACATCAACGAGGCCTCAGTGTCAAGTCCCTCTATTCTTTGGTGTGCCCACAAGGCATTTATCAGGGGTATTTTTGTCAAAATTGCTTCTAGAGAAAAACGTACAAGAGAAGGAAAACTGAGCTCCTAGAAAAAATTAAGACAACAGATGAAAAGGCTAAAAAGTCGTCCTCCCCCTTATTAATTGAGGAATTACGTTCCCTAAAACAACAACTTAAAACGCTTACTTTATATAGATATGAAGCCTCCCTGGCAAAACTTAAATGGAGCTTTTACATGCAGGGCAACCCTCCGGGGAAAATCCTCCCCCGGAGGGTTAAACAGCTTCAAGTCCGATCCAGAATTGCGTCACTTACAATTAACAACCAAAAAATAGTAAACCCACAACACATCGTAAATTCCTTTGCTAAATACTACCATGCCTTATACAACCTCAAAGACGACCCCTCTCTTCCACATACTGAAACCCCGGAGCTTCAATCTTTTCTAGCTCCAGTATCCCTTCCAAAACTTTCCGATACTCAATTATCTTCTCTCAATGTACCCATCTCCTCCCAAGAACTTCTGCAAGCCATCAATCAATCTAAATTGAATAAATCTCCAGGCCCGGACGGCTTAAACAATGAGTACTAGAAGCTTTTTTCAAACCCCCCTCAGTAAATGTCTCTTAGACACCTTTAACTCCTTTCTCAATGGTCATCTTCCCCCCCCGGAAATGCTAACGGCTACCATTGTAACAATCCCTAAACCCGACAAGCCACTAGATATCATGGCAAATTACAGCCCTATCTCCCTGCTCAATTCCGACATCAAGCTTTATGCAAAGATTATTGCTAATAGGGTTAATAGAGTACTCCCATCCCTGATTAGCCCTGACAAGTGGGATTTGTACAAGGCCGGCAAGCCAGAGATGGCATTCGTCGAGTTCTTAATATCTTACAATATCTTGACAGGACTAAGACTCCAACGGTCCTCCTTTCTCTCGATGGAGAGAAAGCCTTTGACCGCATTAGTTGGGACTATCTCCGGGAAGTCCTTTTTAAATTCGGCTTTGGTGGGCCAATTTATGCAGCAATATCTTCGCTATACACAACTCCCTCAGCTGCTGTTTTCTCTTCAGGTTTTATATCAAAGTCATTCAATATCTCGAATGGCACAAGACAGGGATGTCCGCTTTCACCCCTGATTTTTGATCTTTGCATTGAGCCCTTGGCGGAACTGATTAGAAGGTCCCCTCTCATCACAGGAGTAGACATAGCTTCTTCCAGCCATAAGACTAGCCTATACGCGGACGATGTCCTTATTATGTGTCAAAGCCCGGAGGAGTCGATTCCTGCTTTACTAGATATACTTCAGCAATATTCGAGGGTGTCTCTATACAAGTTAAATATCACTAAATCTAACATCTTACCAATTCATTGCCCCCCTCGAGTCCGTTCCGCCTTGCGTCACTTTAATTTTACTTGGTCAGATTCACATATTGTTTATCTGGGGGTCAAGATATTTCCAGACCTGCCTGACACTATTAAAACGAAACTGGGAAGATCTACTCTCCTCTCTATCTGCTGAGACCTCCAGGTTCAGCCAGCACTCGCTTTCCTGGATGGCTAGAGTTAGCTAACAAAAATTATTTTTCCTCCCTAAGTTTCTGTATATGGCTAGGGCACTCCCCTTTATTATTGCCACAACCCTATTACACAGGCTCCAGTCCCTATTTCTGCGATTCGTTTGGGGGGATAAGAAACCTCGCTTTAAAACGCAATACCTTTATCTGCTAAAAAAACAGGGAGGCATGGCGGTTCCTGATTTAAGGGCGTACAACATTTCCGCCATTTTAGAACCAGCCGCTATACACTGGAACACTCCCCATTTACATCACTGGGCATGTATTGAAAATGCAGAGTTGTCTTCAGGTTCAATCAAGGACCACCTTATGGCCCTGACGCTAGGGTTTCCACGACTCCCCTCTTCCCAGTACTCCCTTGATACCACACAGCACCTTGTCTCGGTGTGGCAAATCCACATAGCAAAAAAACATAAAGTTCGTATTAGCAAAAAATATTGCCCTCTATCGATGTTGTTGTATGGGGCCATACCGGACATTCGCCCAGACCCATGGATCTCAGGGGGGGCCTGGTTGATAGGGGACCTCTTTTCAGATGGAATCTTTAGAACATTTGAGGACCTCTCATCCCAGTATTCCCTACCCAATTCACACTTTTACATCTACTTACAGATTAGACATGCCATCTCTTCTATATCTGACCCCCCTCCCCCCGCAACTCATGTATCCCCTTTTCACCGTTTCCTACTAGATGATCATCATCGCATGAAAGGGCTTGCAGCTGCTTATTTGACATTAACAGAAGTAGATGAGGAGACTAAACTTGAATATATGACCAAGTGGGAGAGGGAGATGTCTAAGTCTTTCACAGTAGAGGAATGGTGGAAAGCGGCAGTCTGTGTCTAAACACTCTAATTGCATCAACCACTTAGCCCTCTCGAGGAAGATTCACCTCCGATGGTACCTCACCCCTGTTAGAACGGCCCATATATTCCCAGGCACTTCCAAGATGTGTTGGAGAGACTGTGGTGTAGCCGGCTCTCTATCACATATGTGGTGGCTATGCCCTATCGTTAGACCCCTATGGGCTCAGGTGGAGAGACTAATCCAACATTTGTTTTGCCCTCAGTTCAGTCTCACACAGGAGCTTGCTCTGCTAGACATTGGTACATATGACCTCCCGTACTCCCACCAAACGGTTATTCAACATATCTTGGTTGCTGCGAGATTTACTATAGCTTTTCACTGGAAGTCATTAGTTACCCCAGACTTTGGGGAGGTACTAGGAAGAGTCAACAACAAATTCCATAGTGAAATAAACCTCATTACTCCTCCTCACTTGCTCTCAAAGAGAAAACAGAGATGGCAGGTATGGGTAGACTCTACTTACGCTGTCTGATGTTATGCAATTGAATACCTGAAGGTTGATCGGACTAGGTGTATTGGGAGTCTTGTACAATGCCTACGGACTATCTGGGTCTTTGTACCTCAACCGAGGGACCAATTCATGATACCGGAACTTTTATGTTTATGATGATTTCTTCGTCTAGGCGATGCTACATGGCTTGTTATTGTTAATGTTTTGTGTTTTCCTTTTTGGACTATGTACTTTATATCTTATTCATGGAAATTGTGCTTTTATATCAATAAAAAAATTTATTGTTTAAAAAAAAATCAAAAAAAAAAATCATATATATATCCATAGTAAAAGCTAACTGCTGGCACTAGTAAGATAACACATGTACCAATACACAAATATAGCTATTCCTGAAATGCTTACTGAGGTCAGGCTCTTAAGAAAGCAAAGGTAATGCAGATCATTTTGCTAGACACCACATATGTTTCATCCAAGCTTTGTCGCAGCTCCGCACTCTTAACCATAGCAATGAATTCATACTTATGTTAAAGATCTTATCTCTAAACCATTATGTTGTAACTTGCATTTTTCCTTCTCTAGTTGATGACGGCCTGTTCCTATGATCTAAGGACGTTCTATAATTGCCAAGCAGCAGCAGGATGGAGGTAAGTCCTCTACATTTGTGTGTGTTTTTTTGTATTCACTGTGTAACAAATACTACATAACTAAAGTTTTGTTTCCATTCCAGGTACCAGAGCACAGAGAGAGACGTATGTGTGTACTATAAGGCCTTCTCATCACCAACAAAGCATGGATTTCTGGGAGCTGGAGTCATTAAGAGGCCACTCCATGACGTATGGTGCATGGTGAAAGACATCAGCTCCAGGCAGTCGTATGACCAGTCCATCCTTACAGCCTGTGTACATGAGAGAGTCAGCAGCCATATTCAGCTGGGTGAGTGACATCTTACACATCCCAGTCTTGACCATTCATTAGGAAACCCATTGGGAGTGCAGTTTTCTTGCAGTTTTTCCACTGTGCCTCGTAATAGTCTGGCACCTTCTGTTGTGTAGAGGTCAGTTCTTAAGAATGTGCTCATTGTCATGACAGACACAATTACAGTGAAAGTTAACACTACAAAAAAATAACACCATTAATAGGTGATGTCACAGAGCATAGAAGTTAGTTAATGAGTCAGCTCTAGGTTAGAGGATCCTATGGTCCATGTAGCTGCGGGAAAGCAAGTCTTTAAATGCTGCTAACAGCAGCTTTGGCAAGATGGCTGCCCCCATAATCATGTAGAAAAAAACAAAGGAACTCCAAATCAGTTTCTATAAATTTGTTAGTTGAGCAGAATATATTTATATATATATATATATATATATATATGTGTGTGTGTGTGTATGTGTGTATATATATATATATATGTGTGTGTGTGTGTATGTGTGTATATATATATATATATAGATATATATATATATATTATTATATTTATATATGTATGTGTGTATGTATTATATATATATATTTTATTATATGTGTGTGTGTGTGTGTGTATATATATATATATATGTTGTGTGTGTTTTTTGTATATATATATATGTGTGTGTGTTATATATATATATATGTGTGTGTGTGTATATATATATATATTATATATATATATAATGTATGTGTGTGTGTACATAGAGCAAAGAGAATCAGACGCACTTTCCACAATATATTCAGGGGGGGTAGCAGAAAAAAGATGGGGGACCATAGTTAGCTAAACAGGAAAAATTGCAGCACTGGTGTAGTCAGATAAAAAACGTTTTGTGGATTATTACATATTCCAAAATCGAGTTTTCGGATTTTCTACATACCATTTTAGGTTTTCCAAAAAAAAAAAAAAAAAAAAAAAAAAAAAAAAAAAAAAAAAAAAAAAAAAAAAAAAAAAAAAAATAAAAAAAAAAAAAAAAAAAAAAAAAAAAAAAAAAAAAAAAAAAAAAAAAAAAAAAAAAAAAAAAAAAAAAAAAAAAAAAAAAAAAAAAAAAGAAAAAAAAAAAAAAAAAAAAAAAAAAAAAAAAAAAAAAAAAAAAAAAAAAAACAAAATTTTGGGCTTTTCCAAGTTTTAAATTCAATAATACAAAAACCAAGTGCATATATAAGACATCAATTAACAATCAATGCAATTGACAATCACAATATTGCAAAACATATAATAAAAAAGGATACAAAACAATATAATTATAATCACAAGAAAAGTGCAAAGTGAGTAGGAGACAATATTGAAAAAATCAACATTGTCAATATACAAAAAGTGTTAAAAATACATAAAACCACAAATAAGGGGGCGGGGACCTATATCGCTCACCTGTAATCATAAAAAGTTGTACAGCTGTGAACTACCGTGAAAAAACCTAATCCAGCATCTCGTGTAACTAACTGCGCAGGGCAGGAAACGATCGCTATACCATGCTATACTCGCGGCACGGTGTCTCCCAAGACTAACTGCGCATGACAGAAACTGTTGCCTACGCAACGGAGCATCAACAAAAGCCAACTGCGCATGTCAGAACTCCTGCCAGGACAATACAATCTCCTAATTTCTATTACGCATGCCCGTGTAACTGAAGCAAACAAAGCCGCCATCTGAACAACGCAGTAGCGTCCATAGTAACGCAGCATCTCCCAGTCTCCAATGCCCATGCCTAAAATAAATAACGTCACTCACAACTTAATACTTGATAATCCTTAATAACCTGCCTTTAAAACTGTGTTAGACTAGTATTACTATAATTACCTAAAGATATATATATGAAATTACCCTAACCTATAATCCCTAATTAAGGTAATATACACCCAAAAAAAAGATTGATTTCAACCAATCTCACCAAGTCCATAACAACAAATCCAAAAATAAAAAGCATACTACACCATATAATTTCATCATAAACTATTAAATCCATAATTATAATAATTAATATCAAACAATCCAAATGTGACACCAAGAAATATAAATAAAAAAAATAAATATAAATAATCCCAGAACCACAGTTCCTAACAATATCCCTATACAATTTTAATAATATCAACCAGTACTGCAATACCCATCACATCATATTAAATCTAAAAAATATAAACCAGGCTAACACTTCAGTAACTATATTAGATCCACAATTACAATTTTTGATATAAGAATCTCAAAATCAATAAAAAAAAATTTAATAAAAAAATATTTATAAAATACAAAAATAAAGAATATTTTTAATGTATTAAACTTGGCACACAGCTAGCACAAAAGGTCGGCGATCAGGTCCCTTCCAATGATGTTCAAAAAACACCGATGTGATCTAAAAAAAGAAGAGAAAATATAAATATATATATAAATATTTGACAAGCTTTAAAAGAAGCTAAGGAAAAACAACCTCAGATGACAAAAAGGTGAAAAAATTACTTAAACATACTCGGGGATATATTATAATCCACATTCAGGCCATAGGGTTTCAAAGCCTTCGTGTGAAAAATCCATCTCAATTCCCATTTTTTAAGGAGGGTAGTTCAATCCCCCTCCCCCCCCCCCATGCCTAGGCATCGGAATGTGAGCCACTGCCATACATCTCAAATCCCATTCTTTATGCCCAGCCCCAGAGAAGTGCTTCGAGACTGGTAAATCCAATCTATTCTTACGAATAGAATGACGATGGTTGTTCAATCTTGTTTTTAAATCACATGTGGTCTCACCCACATAAATTAATTTACAGGGACACCACAAGATGTATGTGTATATGTATGTATGTGTATATGTTGTATGTATGTGTATATATGTGTATATATATATATATATGTGTGTGTGTGTGTATGTGTGTATATATATTAATATAAAATATATTATATATTATATATATATATTTATATATATTTTACTTATTTTATTATATATATATATATATATATACACACACACATTGGTAGGTGAACATATGCTCAATCTTTTAAGATGGGTGATTAACATTATATCACATTTGTTGGGTTTCCAAAATAGGAAAACAGCTTTGCAGTTGTGCACTTCACCCCTGAAACAGGTGCTCTATGTCATTGACATTATTTTTAACAATTTAGGTAAAAAGTTCTATGCAATGCTCTGTCATATACATGTTACCGCTGTTATGCAATGTCCACTTGGTGCTCAGAATATCCCCTCCCCAATAAAAGAAGAACTTACTGACACCTCTGTCATGCTGGACACCGGGGGACATTTATTATAGTAATCTTGCCAGAATTCTGGAGCAGTTTGCAGCAAAATACTGGTGTACACGCTATATACCACATTTATTATGTGTTGTAGGTGGTTTCTGGACACTTCTGCATCTCGTCGGACAAAAGGGGGGGTAGTTTAGAAAGTAGGCACGAACAAGTGTGTAATGTTGTGACACAATTAGTGGCATAAAGTAAGCCAATAAATATGAGGTGTAAACTTAGCCTAGACCGTCTGAACATGCGCCAGATTTGTCAACACTAGGATACATTTGGCGCCTTGTAAGACTATGGCTATGTTTAGAAGTACGTGCTGGCCCATTGACTTTTGAGAGCTATGAATTACCATTTTTGCAGGGCACAATTCGGGTGTATTGCAGCGCAATTAAGTGCTCAAATACGCCTTGTAAATATACCCTATCAAGTCTATGTTTACACTAAATGTTAGTATTGATAAATCTGCCCCATTGCACTTTCTCCCTGACTAAAGATCCGTGACTATATAAGATTGGAAGTATCAAGACAAAAGAACTACAGACGGCAGGGTTCTTTAAGAATAGGGCAACTTTATTTGCAAATTTTACCCTAAATCAGAAATAGACCAAATCATGAAACCTTTCCTGTTTACTTCTTGGTATCTCTCCTCTCAACTGGCTGGGAATTTGGGCCAGCTTGAGGTTAAAGTTCAGCGGGCCGACTCAATTCCTCTCGGACATTCTTTACTTTCTGGTCCCAGTGGGAGGTGTATGGCACCATACATAGACATGTTTCTGTCTTTTGTATGTGTGCAACTTGGATGTAGGATCATCGGGTAAGAGGTCCAAAATCAGGCCTTATAATATCTGTAGGCCTCTGACATGCGCAGTTTTGGATGTAGGTTAACTTGACATACTGCAAAACTGGCACCGTACGTTTAATTAACTGCTATGGTTAATCTGTTAAGCTCAGAGTTTGAGCCTTTTTTTGGCCATAATACTTTACTTTTTTTTTTGTGGTTTTTTTTATTATTATACATTTGTGTGTAATGGTATCTTCTGAGCTGCCCTTTTTGTCTTTTATCTTGATCGTTATTGTATTACTCTCGGTGGCTTCAGTCAACTTTAAAGGGAACCTGTCACATAGATTTTGCCCCCCTTGCTGGAGGCAGCACAAGCTAGTGTCAGACCTGCTGTTTCCAGTGCTGTGTCCCTTATTCTGTAAGATGCTGGAGTTTTAGAGCATTTAATGCTCAAATCTTATTCATAAGCAGGTGTTAGCCCCGCCCACCAAAGGCTAGCCCCGCCCACTGACAGTTATTCACATGTTTCTACCTATTCAAATTAACTGTTTTCTCTGTTGTGAGGTGGGTGGGGCTAGCCTCAGGTGGGCGGGGCTAGCCTCAGGTGGGCGGGGCATGAAAAAAATGACTCTTCATTACTTTTCTGGCTGAAAACTGCAGGTTTGAGCATAAAATACTCGAAAACTTCTGCATCTTACAGAATAAGGGACATAGCGCTGGAAACAGCAGGTCTGACACTAGCTTGTGCTGTCCTCAGCAAGGGGGGCAAAAACTATGTGACAGGTTCCCTTTAACTATTGTTACTCGGATGTGCTCTTTTAGGGCTATTCTCTCGTTGAAACTTTTGTTTATATTCAAAAAACTCAATAAATATATTGTTTAAAAAAAAAAAAAAAAAGATATGTGACTTTACATGTAATAGAAGCAATAAAATCTCTAGTGATGCCCAAAACTATAAAACATAAATTATACACCAAGTCTAAATGAGTATATGTTCACCATTCACCTTAGTTATAAGATATTTATTTTCTCCCTTAGTTCATGTGACGACTGACACTTCACTTTGCTACCTAAAACAACCTCGGGATTTTTGTTGCATGGCTGTAGAATTTAAACAGGTGAGTATTAACTAACGTCATCTTGATCTTCTCTTTAGCTTCTACATTCTCAAAGGCTTGTGGAAAAAGAAATGGAACTCTTAAGCGCCCTCTATGTGATGTAGACTCGCTGAGCCTTGCAATGTGAAGGATATGAAAGCCATGCTAGTTTATGCAATTGCGTATGGCTGTTTTGGGGAGTTTGCTCCTCATCAGTGCAGAGCAGAACTCGCTACTCAATCAGCACCTCTCACCCAAACAGTACTTTCTACTCCGCATTGATGAGGGGTAAACACCCAAAACCAGCTGTCTCCAAATGAACAAACTGGCATGGCTTCATTCTCTTTCACATTGCGAGGCTCAGTGAGTCAGATGTGACTTAAAGGGGTTTTGCCACCATGTAATGTTGACGTGGGATCCTCCAAAATGGGTATTTAATCACTTTTCTAAATATATGTCATTAAAAAAAGTGAAAACTCTCAATCCCCCTTAGTTACCTCAAAGCTTTCCCTAGTCACGACCCAGGAGCTGACAGGCTGCGCTTGCGTGAAACACTTCTTATCTGATGACCGGCAAAATGAATGAGCTTTTAAGGCACCGGGTAGACAGTGCAGTCTGAGGCTGTCTTGCTTTATTGAGAATCCACTTTTGTACTGTTTATTATTTCACTTAAGTTTTGAGACGCTCCCTTGGATTCCTCACTCCTCACTCACCCCCTCTCTCTCAGCCCTGCAGCCTTCATGACTCAGCATGATTTGTTGACATTCTCCCTGTGCTAAGGAGAGAGGTAAGAAACTTTCATCTTGGCAAATCCCCTTTAAGGAATGCTACATGGAATAGAGGACGTTCCAGCTTTCTTCCCATAAGCCTTTGGGAACATTTAAATTTAGTGGAGCGTATGGGTATGTTCACACGACGTTTTGGATCCATTTTTGGATCCGTTTTTTACTAGAAGAGAAACTGCATCCAAAAAATGTATCCAAAAACGCAGCTGCAGATGCGTTTTTGTATGCGTTTTTCAATGCTTTTTCTTCCAAATTAATTAAACTCTATTAATTTTACCTATCCATGACCAAATACCCTTTTGACCTTGTCAATCATAAACTACACACCTTTATCTAATAATATGATTGAAATAAACCTATCACCACAGTTTTATTTTAAAGTTAACCTATAGCTTCACAAACCCACACCATTTTAAAAAATAAAAATTAATTATGAATTAATTGCTAAATATCAATGACTAATTATTAATAATTTATAATTAATGTTATTACTTTATAATTATTAATAATAAAGTAATAACTATTTAACAATGATTAATAATAATTATTAATTAATAATTATTTAGTAACTAGCAATTGATTACTAATTAATTGTTAAATAATTTCTAATGAATAATCATTAATTGAAAATTACAATTAATAATAAATTAGTTATTATTAATTACCAATCTATAATTTGTAATTAATATTGCAATTATTAATATTTTTGGGTAATTAATTGATAATGGTGAATTATTATTGTAATTATTTAATAATGAACAATTAATAAATGAGTAACTGCTTGTTAATAATTAATGCTTAATAAATACTTAATAATATAACATAATATAATACAATTTAAAAATAATTTATTAATTAATAATTTATTATATTATTATTATAAGTGTATCATAATGTCACAAAACAAGAATAAGCAGTGAAGTCATGGGAAAGAGTCCCTTTACACATTAATTATAGACACAGACAGACATTCAACACAGACATTCAAATTTTTAATTCAGTGCGTTTTTCAGATACGCTTTTCGTATCAAAAGCGCATCCAAAAAGTACCCAAAAGTATGTTGCGCTTTTGGATCCGGTTTTCGGGCTCCAACTGCGCACCCCATTGTTTGCTATGGGGATTCCACTTGCATAAAATGCAAGTAGAATTGACATGACAATTCTTAAAACGGATCCGAAAATCGCATTGAACAGACGCAAGTAAACACGCAGCAGCGATGACTCGTCTGAACGGAGATGCGTGTTTTACATAAATCATCCTGCACATTGTTAGATAAAATTTTTGGATCCGTTTTGGGTCCGAAAAAACGGATAAAAAAACGGATCTGAAAAAACGTTGTGTGAACAGACCCTAAAGGCATTGAGTCTCCACACAGCGACATGGTGCTTCTCCCTTATGAGATACATTACCCCCTCTGTAGCTTATGACAACCAACATATAGATCGTACATCAGAGTAACCAACATACCCGAGAGCTGATGGTTCAACATAATGAGTCTGGTATCGGCAAGATCCCCTTGTACATCTAATCCCAGGGATGATAGTTATGTTGGTTGGGGGAGGGGACATTCTGCGCTCCCATATTTTCAGTTTTGGTAACTTTTTATCACGCCTTCTCCATTATAATGCCACCGGTTTCCTATTCACAGGAGAAGTGTTACAGCTTGTGCTTCCAATCTGTGTATAATGAGTCTATGCCACGGCCTAATAAAGACACTGTACGGGGAGAGCTCCTGCCAAGCGCATGGATTCTACAGCCCGATACCATCAATGGAGAAGCCGTCACAAGAGTAATTTACATGATACAGGTAGGAATGAAAAACAACACTGTCCATGCAAAAGGGGAAAGACGCATATGTTTTAGGGTTTTCTGGGACTATAATATTGATGGTCTGTCTTAAAGATGAGTGGGGCAACTCCTATTACCTCCGCCCTTCAGGTCAATTAAAGGGGGTGTAGCACTATTTAGCGTCACACTCTTTGTAGTAGGTGTGTTTGGCATTGCAGATCACTCCCATTTACTTGAATAGGACTGAGCAGCAGTAACGGGCACTGCAAATAATGTTTGGTGCCTAGTAGTGCTCCCCTTCACACTGCAATTCACTTAAAAGTGTTGTCCATTTTATATTGTTTATTCACTATGCATATAATGGGAAAGCACACACGTTTCTAATAAATCATAAAAATTCTCCTTTTATACCAATGCAGTTGGCCCTATTTAGAAAATAAAAAATGGTACAGGTCAGATTTCTGTCCATAGTAATGGCTGACATGGTCGTAATGTATGGACTGAACCGTACTGTCACCCACCATACATGTCATGTGACCTAATGGCATTACGGTAGCAGCAGGATGACATCACATCTATGGGGTAACTGGTGGAATAATTATTTGATAATATTCTAGATATTTATTCCCTGTGTATAGTTACTTGTTACATTTCGCTGTCTCTGTAGGAGATATGATGTTCATAAAGTTAATTGTTTAAAAACAAACAAACAAAAAAAAAACAGTTTAGTCCATACAGTTATTCCATGTGAGCCATTACTATGGGCAGGAATTTGGACTATACCATTTTTAGTTTTCTACATACCAACCTACTGCGTTCATAACTGGTTTAATACATTGGTGGGCCCAGTGCAAATGGTGTCTTGATTCGGCCCCCTTCCTCAAAGACAAAAAAACATTGGTTAAGCAATACTGTCTACATTTGTTTTATTACAAACTAAATAAAATGTAATAAAAATGGATTCAAATGTGTCTATAGCCTTTAAAACAGACCTGTTAAACATGGCCTAAGATAGGGGGTAAAACCACCCAAGAACGCCCCAGGCTGTCCTATTGAGGTGGGGTTTGCACAAGCCCTGCACACTTGTGATTCAGTTTGCGGGCTGCTGGAAAACCCTTGGCAGGCCGCTTATTGTGCCGGCTTGCTTAAAAGGGAGCCGGTCCAGAGATTCATGCTGCCTGATCAATGGACAACATGAAACAGCGACAGGCTCCCTAGTTACACCCAGCTTTGGTCCTAGCAAGGGGTTTTCTAGCATTTAGGGTTGATTTTCTATATTATTATATATTTGTATATTTTTAGAAACCAGAAAACCACGCTTTATCTTATAAAAATCTGTGTTAGAACTCATTCACCTGCTGCAGTTTTGTCATATTTTTTCAGCAGTTTTGCAAAAAAAAAAGGTCATGTGCCCAAAAACTATAGAAAAACGGAATGTGTGAATAAGTCCTAGCAATGAATTTTATGAAACATAGCAACATGTACAGATATCCAACCATCCAGATACATACTCACACCTATGCAAGTTAGTATACATCCCCATATACACACCACTAACCATACGCACACAACCATACACCTAGCACACACACATACCTAAATGCACACAAACATATCTACGTGCACATATTCGTAGAAGCTCCAAAATATTGGGAATCTCGCAAGAGAACAAAGAGTGACTTTTGATCACTATATTTACTATTTTACCGTAGGCAAACTTAAACTCTATCAGTTCTCTATCTGTAGAACACTAAAATGTAACTTTTATTATGTATAACACTTAACCTCTATACACACTATTTAAAAACCTGATTTCTAACCTCACCATTTAACCCTTTTTTGCTTCTGAAAGAAGGAATAGCTCCTTTTCTATTATCAAGTCTGGTGGAGCACCACCTATTAACAGGAAAGCCTTATATACACAGCAATTTACTAGCTCCAGTAATGGATCCCAAGCCTCCTACTTGGGCAGTCGTCCCTAATCTAATGGACACAGAACAAATAAGGCCCCATTGTGCAGCAGGTGACACTTCTAGACAGAGGAGAGAAATCAAAATTTAAAACGTCATATCTGACCTCCCCGACATGTTTCACCAGCTAACCTGGCTTCATCAGGGGTTAGAGGTCCGGACCTCTAGGGACGACTGCCCAAGTAGGAGGCTTGGGATCCCTTACTGGAGCTAGTAAATTGCTGTATATATAAGGCTTTCCTGTTAGTGGGTGGCGCTCCACCAGACTTGATAATAGAACAAGAGTTATTCCTTCCTTCAGAAGTAGAAAGGGTTAAATGGAGAGGTTAGAAATCAGGTTTTTAAATAGTGTGTATAGAGGTTAAGAGTTATACATAATAAAAGTTACATTTTAGTGTTTTACAGATAGAGAACTGATAGAGTTTGTTTGCCTACGGCAAAATAGTATACATATTCGTAGAAGAGCACAGTCGTGTACACACACCCATAAACGCATATTTAAGTATGATATCTAAGCATAAGTACACATACCCATGCATACACATCTAAGTGCGCACACCTCTAAGTTGACACACACTACCCATACAGTAGGTGTGTTTGTGCACTTAAATGTGTTGGTGCATTTTATGTGAGTGTATGGTTAGATTTGTGAATGAATGTTAGATGTATGGGTAGGTGTGTCTACACACACTTCAGTACACATACTACCAAAACACAAAGTTCACACACGTTCTCATACACACACCTAATTGCACAAACACACATACCTAAACAAACACTAAGTACACAGCCACATACACACCTCTAAGTCAGGGGTGTCAAACTGCCGGCCCTCCCGCTGTTGGGAAACAACAACTTCCATCATGCCCACTATTATAGATTATAACTTTTAATAATATTCCAATAAAAAACAATCAATAACTCACAAAAGCGGGAATATCCATAGCAACTACGGACGCTTCTTTGTAAAAGGGCACCGGGCCGGGCGCATGCGCAGCCTGAATTTCCGGACGCTGCTTTCCAAATGCGAGCGGTAAGCACTTATGCTCTATCTTGTCTACGGTATATATAGTGGTTCTCTTTCTTTATCTGTAGCTACCTATTACCATCAGTGGCCATTATCCTACCCAATATCTTCATCACAGGATCCTGGTACCTGTATTTCTGTTCTGAATTGGAGTCTTATCTTGAAGGGACGTAAGCCTTTAATATATATATATATATATATATATATATAAAATTTATTTTATTTTTTTAGATTGACATACCATTGTGCTCCCTGACGAACCCACATGATTGGTGGGAGAAACGCGTCGGACTTCTGTGTCTGTATTGTCAGTAGGGTCGGTATATGTTTATTGTAATTGGTGTATTGTTATTGTTATTTTGTTTATTGGCCACCCATTTGTCTGTATTTATTTTTGGTAATGTCGTTGTCTTATGTGGGTATGTCCCTTCTTATATGTTTTAGGATATAGGATACTATTTGTAGTACGTAGGTAGGGCATTCCGGTGCGGGGCCGCCCTTTTCGGAGCGATCTCCCCGCTTTTGTGAGTTATTGATTGTTTTTTATTGGAATATTATTAAAAGTTATATTTTAAAGTATCTACACCCTCAGGCATTTATTCTACTGGTAGTTTGTTGTTTCTGATTGGTATTTAATGCTGGGTATCTATATCGAGGGACTTCTCCTGTCCTATATCTTTCAAGGAGATCGTAGTTTAAAAAAAACACTATTATAGATTATACAAATGCATGATGGGAGTTGTAGTTTACCAACAGCGGGAGGGCCGTCAGTTTGACACCTGTGCTCTAAGTGAATATACACACACCCATACCTAAACATCTAAGTACACACACCGCTAAATAGTAGAAAAGTCCAGCACTTCCATAAAACAAAGTTTTATTTGTAATCCATTAAAATACAAGTAGAAAGTCCAAACTGAGCGTGTTTATTATGTTTACACATTTCGGACAAAGTGTCTTTGTTTACAGCATAATACATAATAACAGTATTTAAAAACACAACAGACCAATGATTTAGCAATACATCACAAATATATAAGAAACATGGAGTGGAAGTACGGAATTGAAATTACTAGGAGAAAAAACATGGATTATTTTCTGTGAAAGAAAAAAAATAACAGAAAAAATAAATAAAAATATTGGAGGGAGGAAAACCCATAAAATATAAAACAAATATTTAAAGAAAAAAACCGACACACATGAAAAACATAATATGCAAAAAATTTATGTAATCTGTAATTCATTCCCATAAGATACCAAGGTCGACATGTATTACCTACCGAAAAACACATTGAAGTGCACACATTTACCCGTACATGCATAACTATCTTCCCATACTTAGTCATATGCAACCATAAGTGTGCACACCTACCCATACACGCACTCATAAGTGCGCACACATATACCCATACACACCTGTAGGTGCACGCACATAGAGACACAACTACACATACGTGCACATACCTACCCATACTCAGTCTTACACACATGTAAATTTGCGCACATACCCATACAGGCACACGGCTGCATATGCCTAAGTCTGGGTAGCTATGTGCACGTATCAACAGGTGTGTCTGTATGGGTAGCTGTGTGCGCACTTACGTGTGTATGGTTATATAGGTGTGCACTTACCTGAGAGTATGGGCATATGTGTGAGCGCACTTACCTGCGAGTATGGGCATATGTGTGAGCGCACTTACCTGCGAATATGGGCATATGTGTGAGCGCACTTACCTGCGAGTATGGGCATATGTGTGAGCGCACTTACCTGCGAGTATTGGCATGTGTGAGGGCACTTACCTGCGAGTATGGGCATATGTGTGAGCGCACTTACCTGCGAGTATTAGCAGGTGTGTGTGCGCACTTAACTGAGAGTATTGGCATATGTGTGCGCACTTACCTGCGAGTATTGGCATGTGTGTGGGCACTTACCTGCGAGTTGGCATATGTGTGAGCGCACTTACTGCGAGTATGGCATATGTGTGAGCGCACTTACTAGCGAATATGGGCATAGTGGAGCGCACTTACCGCGAGATGGGCTTGTGTGAGCGCATTTTACCTGTGAATATGGGCATATGGTAGCCCCCTTCCCTGTGAAATGGCATATGTGTGAGCGCACTTACCTGCGAATATGGGCTATGGGGGCGCATTACCTGCGAGTATGGGCATATGTGTGAGCGGACTTACTTGTGCATATGACTTAATATGGGTAGGTATGTGCATGTGCGCACTTACGTATGTGTGCGTTTGCGCACTTTGGTGTGCATATGACTGAGTATGGGTAGATATGTGCACTTGTGTGTGTGTCTGTGTGTGCACTTAAGTATGTGTATGGCTAGGTATGTGCACTCAGGTGTGTGTTTATGGGTAGGTGTTTCTGTATGGTGTTTTCTTACGTGGAAGTACGGGCAGGTGTGTGCAGACTAAAGTA
Organism: Phyllomedusa bahiana; assembly: GCA_025379985.1. NCBI lineage: Eukaryota > Metazoa > Chordata > Amphibia > Anura > Hylidae > Phyllomedusa > Phyllomedusa bahiana. Next base: position 3,023 of record JAODAL010004039.1, on the reverse strand, counting down.
TGGGTGTGTGTGCGCACCCTTACATGTGCATATGAATGAATATGGGTAGGTATGTGCACTTATGTGTGCGTGTATGGTTAAGTTTGTCTGTAGGGTATGGGCGCGCGCAGACTTACGTGTCTGTATGGGTATGTGTGTGCACTCGTGTATAAGTAAGTGTGTCTATGGGTAGGTATGTGCGCACTTACACATGTGTATGGGTATGTAAGCACTTACGTTTGCATATATTGGAGTATGGGCAGGGCAGATATGTGCACTAATGTCAATGTATGGGTACATGTGTGTGCACACTTGCGTGCGTGTACGGGTGCATGCGTGTGCGCACTTATATATGTATGAGTAAGTGTGTGTATGGGTAGTTGTTTCTGTATGGGTAGGTATGTGCGCACTTACACGTGTGTATGGCTATGTGTGCACTTACGTTTGCATATGCCTGAGTATGGGCAAGGCCAATATGCGTACTTACGATTTTATGGGTACATGCATGTGCGCCCTTAAGTATGTGTACATTTATGTTTCTGTATGGGTATGTGTGCGCGCACTTACATATGTATGCACACACATATACACAAACACATCTGCATGAGTAGGTGTGTGAATGGGTAGTGGTTTCTGTATGGGTATATGTGTGTGCGTGTATGGGTAGGTATGTGCTCACTAACGTTTGCAGATGCCTGAGTATGGGCAGGTACATGCACTTATATGTCAATGTATGGGTATATGCGTGGGCTATATGTGTGCACATGGGTCGATGTGTCTGTACAGGTATATGTGTGCGCGCATGTATGTGAGCTTAGGTGTGTATGTATGGGTATATGTTTGTACACACTTACGTCTGTATATTTCAAAGTATAGGTAGCTATGTACAACCGCAAGTACCCATAGACACATGCATGTTCCCATAGGCAGGCGCGCACACACATGTGCCCATACACACTCGCAAGTCTGCAGACGCATGTACCCAACACACATATGCATGTAGCAATAGGCACACGCATGTATCCGTAGGCACACACACCGGGACACGCATGTATCCATAGGCACACGCATGTACCCATAGACACACGCAAGTACCCATAGGCACATGCAGGAGTGTACACGCATGTACCCATACACACGTAAGTGCGCACCCCCCCAATACCCTACCCCCCAAAAACCCCAAATACTGCCCCAAAGGGGCCACACACGCTGTACCAAACCCACCCCACAAACATGACCCGGGGCCGAAAACCCACATGTACCCATAGGCACCCCCCACCGGGGACAGGGAAAGTACCCAAAAGCACACATAGGAGCCACACCCCTTACCATAAAAATTAAATTTCACACACACCAATTTCGCACACACACAAGCCCAAAACAGCCCGCATGTCCCATAGAAACCCCAAAGTGCACACATGGGGCCACATAGACAGGGAATGCGAACACCATTTTGCCCTTACTTGACACCCAAGTGCAAAACCCTTTCCCCTACCAGGCAAACCCAAAACAAAGTCCCAAATAAATACCCATTTGAAAAAAATTTACCCATACACACCCCCACATATACAACCATACATATACAAAAAAAATAACCCATATTCGTGACAAAAAATTTACCCACAACCAAACCAATACACATGAAAATGCGCAAACCCGCACACACAACCCTATACATGCACGCAAGGAACACAAAACATGTCCCCAAAGGCACATGCATGTATTTAAAGCACACGCGGTACCCATAGGCGAACAGGGCATGTACCCTTTGGGCCCAACACCGCATGTACCTAAAACACACGCAAGTGTGACATCATAAAACCAAAACCTTTCAAGAAGTGCGCCGCGCTGTACCTATGCACACATGTCCCAACGCACCATGAACCAATAGCCCCTGAAAGTGCCAAAATCATACCCTAGGCGCGCACCCAAAGGCGCACGGGCAGACCCATAGGCGCGCACGACAAAACCCCAAATGCGCGCACTCATGTACCCATAGGCGCACAGGCATGTACCCATGGGCCCACACCGCAAGGGCGACCGGCTTTCCCCCATGGGGCACACCCCCAAGGGCGCACAGGCTGCCCCCCTGGGGCACACGCGAAGGGCCCCAGGCATGTACCCATGGGCACACGCGAAAGGGGCCCCAGGAATGTACCCAAAGGCACACCGCAAGGGCCACAGGCCCTGAACCCAAGGCACCCCCACGCATGTACCCATGGGCAAACACGCAAGTGCCCCCCAGGCATGTACCATAAAGCAAAGCCAAACCCATGCACACACGAGCCTATACATGCACGCAAGTGAACACACACATGTACCCAAAGGCACATGCTTATTACACCGCATGTACCCATATCCAGCATGCACCTAAAAGCCCACGCAAGGTTGCAATGGCAATAACCATACATTCAGGCAAGTGGCACACCATGACCTATCACCCTAAAAGTGCACATACTCATGTACCCATAGGCGCGCACGCAAAGTGCGCACAGGCATGTACATATAGGCGCGCACGCAAAGTGCGCACAGGCATGTACCCATAGGCGCGCACGCAATGCGCAAGGCTGTACCCATAGGCACCGCGCAAGTGCGCACGGGCTGTACCCAGGCACGCGCGAAAGGGCCCCAAGCAGTACCCATAGGACACGCGAAAAATCCCCGCACGGGATGTCCCCCTAGGCACACGCGCAAGTGCCACACCCATGTACCCTAGGCACACGCGCAATGCGACAGCCATGTACCCCATAGGCACACGCGCAAGTGCGCACCCCCAGTACCCATAGGCACCCGCAAGTCCACACCATGTACCCAACACCATCGAAGTGCGGCACGCATACAATAGGCAGACATGCAAGTCAATACCCCCTGTACCCATAGGCACAAAAACGCAAGGGGCCCCCACAATCCCCATAGGCCCAACAACACGCAAGTGCGCCACAGATGTACCCATGGGCAAACGCAATGCCACACAGATTTTCCTAGGAACCGGCAAGTGCGCCCCAACATGTAGCATGGGCACACGGCAATGCCACACAGATTAA